>JAJAGP010000742.1:263813-305951 GCA_025084515.1 Ancistrus triradiatus | reverse complement strand
ATTCAGTTCATGGACAGATGTCCTGACATTTTCCTTTAGAATTCTCTGATATCATTCTGGTCCAGATGCAGCAAAACAGGCCCAAACCATGATACTACCACCACCATGTTTCACAGATGGGATAAGGTTCTTATGCTGGAATGCAGTGTTTTCCTTTCTCCAAACATAAAGCTTTTCTTGTAAACCAAAAAGTTCCATTTTGGTCTCATCCATCCACAAAACATTCTTCCAATAGCCTTCTGGCTTGTCCATGTGATCTTTAGCAAACTGCAGACTAGCAGCAGTGTTCTTTTTGGAGAGCAGTGGCTTTCTCCTTGCGACACTGCCATGCACACCATTGTTGTTCGGTGTTCTTCTGATGGTGGACTCATGAACATTAACATTAGCCAATGTGAGAGAGGCCTTCAGTTGCTTAGAAGTTACCCTGGGGTCCTTTGTGAACTTGATCTTTGTTGGTCGACCACTCCTGGAGAGGGTAACAATGGCCTTGACTTTCCTCCATTTGTACACAATCTGTCTGACTATGGATTGGTGGAGTCCAAACCCTTCAGAGATGGTTTTATAACCTTTTCCAGCCTGATGAGCATCAACAACTCTTTTTTTGAAGTCCTCAGAAATCTCCTTTGTTCGTGCCATGATACACTTCCACAAACGTGTTGTGAAGAGCAGACTTAGATAGATCCCTGTTCTTTAAGTAAAACAGGGTTCCCACTCACACCTGATTGTCATCCCATTGATTGAAAACACCTGACTCTAATTTCACCTTCAAATTAACTGCTAATCCTGGAGGTTCACATACTTTTGCCACTCACTAATATGTAATATTGGATTATTTTCCTCAATAAATAAATGACCAAGTATAATATTTTTGTCTCATTTGTTTAACTGGGTTCTCTTTATCTACTTTTAGGACTTGTGTGAAAATCTGATGATGTTTTAAGTCATATTTATTCAGAAATATAGACAATTCTAAAGGGTTCACAAACTTTCAAGCACCACTTCATATGTCTGTACATCTACCTGTGCAAGAAATCTTTGTAAAACTTTGAGAATTTGAGTGTATTTACATGCACGTATTAATCCAAAAACTGCAGAAAATCAAATTTTGTCAGTGATCTGAGTATACATGCACTTGAGTAATCAGAAAATGGGAAAACTCCAGGTTTATATGACACAGGCAGTAATCGGATTTCTACTTTGCAACCAGCCAATAATCTCACAAAAAAATGTGACATAAACTTAAAAATGTCTTCGTTTTCTCAAGTATATACTGGATTTCAGTCTCCTCTAAGTGTTCGATAGCCGTTTCGCCTGCCTTTAATTCCATGGGGTTGCCAGATCCCACGAGAAGAAACCCATAACAGTCAATGGAAAGAAGAGGCCAAATAAAGCCAAGTTTTTAGAACAGGCTGACCTGGCAACCGTGTCAGGTTAGGAAATCAGGTAATTGGTATACTTGCTATGAGTAATCCGATTACTGGGACAAAATCCAGCTCTCTTTATCGGATTTCTTAATCTGATTTCTAGATCGGAGTATGCTTTATACGTGACCACTTGAATAATCCGATAACTGCAGAAATCCGACTACGATTGGATTATGAAATGCACGTAAACGCACTCTTTGTATACAATTCCATACATGTGCTGGCTCACGTGTTTACGCAAGGCTGTGTGGTTGCAGACGTGAACACTACTGGCTGCTACTCGAAAATGTCAGCGTTTCCCCTGCACACGGGGCTCACTGGGTGTGGCGTGCCTCCAGGCTACACTCTGAATACACTATTGTTTCTGACTAAGGAAGGGCTGTTCCAGCCTATTGTCTGTGAATGTAACCAGACAGCACAACCCTGTTCTCCTGCACGCTTAGCCTCCACAAAATACTTCTTGATTCCTTCAGTACATACTGAATAGTGGGTGAGTATTCCAGGATACGACATGGGAAAGAACACTTTATTACAGGAGAATCAGTTTCAGTCCAAGGAGTTACGCTTGATATGTAATGCATGCTCTCCATATTAATCTCCACCCAACATCAGTAGGTGGTACTGGCAGAACCACCTGAAATATCTAGTAATAGAATCAGATTACATAAAGCTAGCAAATTTCTAGTGTGTACCTAAAGTCAAGTCAAGAGTAAAGTTGGGAGTAAAGAGTAAAGTTGGGTATTCCAAAACTCCAAAACTCCAGGAATCAGATACCCGTTACCAAACAACGTTTCGCATTTTATTCTATAAATTCACGTTTGCGATTAACGCAAGAATAGGTCTGTAATAAGGAGCCATCTCTTTATCAGGACCGGTGAGTCATGTGATCACGTACGTCATCGTGTGGTTTTGTTTTGATACGCTTGGCTAGAGCATTAGCAGAAGATAGATGCTCAAAAGCCCTCAAAAGTTTGGCTCCGGTTTGAGAGAAAAAGAAAAGTCTGTTGTAAAGGAGGTTACACCTACAACATGGCAAAACTGTGTCTGCAGTCTGCCAGCTTAAATGCTGCATTAACCGGGAGAGTCTAGCGCTTAATGCGAACAAGGCTTAATGCGAGATCATGTCCTAAAACAATGACCGAAGAACATTAACCTTCTCTTAATTACTACTGGGCATAAATACTCTCTACTGCTGAGATGATGAGCGTGTGATCCAAAAGGGAAAATAAGGTTCTTCCCATTTGAACCCATTATAAGTAAAAACAGCTTAGTGTAACTAACGATTACTTTCCCTTTTTGGACACGTTTGTCATTTCAGCAGTAAGAGATTACTTGGGATAAGTCATAACTGAGAGAATTTTGGTGTTCCTAGGCCACTGCTTTGATACATCAAGCCACGTTAAGCTTTTCACTCGTAATAGGTTTAAACGGGAAGAAAAAAGCTTAACGTTAAAATGATTACTTCTGAAGTTTTTTGACCATTTTGAAATCAATAAGAACCGGAATCAATAAGCAAAATCTGAACTGATAAAATGCAAACGATACCCAACCCTAGTCAAGAGTAATTCCCATCCAGGTATTTATGCATTTAATTCAAGGGTTGCCAGGTACCGCGAGAGAAATGAGCACCAGTTCTATGGAAACAAGCCCAAGAGATGCGAAGTCTCTTAGAAGAAGCAGACCTGGCAACCACGTTTGATTCTGCTAGCCGCTTCTTGGCTTCGTTTGAGTGCATGTAAGTGCAACATTTAATACCAACCACTAAACTGTTGGAAAAGTTAGGCAGGCCTTTTAGAGACACAAATAGCAAGAATAATATAATAATCTGCAGCTGTTATGACTCATAGTTCAGCCGTACTCACCTGGTCTGACGCAGAGGAATGGGAAGAGAGATGCACAGGAATGGATCGAAGGTGTGACTCTGCTTACGGCAATGCGGGCATGTCAGGGATGACCTAATGAAGACAAGACCACAAATACATGAGCACAAAAGAGGAAGTGAGGTGTATAGACACATTTACATTTAGTCATCTAGCAGACGCCCTTATTCAGGGTGAATCACGACAGATACAGTCTTACAATCCAAGAAAAGGAGGGCCATGCTCCAACCCTCCAACAGTGGCAACTTGACAAAGGTGGGATTTGAACCTTCTGGTCCACAGTCACTACAGTCCACATGCACCGCAAAACATACTAAAGCTAAAACAGGCTGTACAACAGGTAGAAAGGCCAAGTATAAAAAGCCAAGGGTCAAAGTGGTCCATGGATGGGACGCCAGTTCATCACAGCACTGGGGGTTGATCCCATGAGTAGCCTCCTCTCCCTCAGTCACAGCCAAGCATGTCTGCACCTGAAGACCAACCTGGCTCGAACCCCAACAAATTTTTGTGACTTTAGTGAATTGAGAAATTCCAAAGGGTTCGCAAAATTTGTTGGCGCTGTGGGTGATCGAATATTATTAGACAGAGCTAACTGCTTTACCACCCCCTCAGCATTGCTTTGGCAACATTATATAATGACAGCAGTTCTGCCATTAAAGCTTCGTAAAAAGAAAATGAAAATATGTCTGTGTGACAACAAGGGAAGTGAGCGAGGGTGGGCGAGCGAGGCCTAAGAAAGCGCTATTCAGTTTCAGCCAGCTGCCTGCACTTTTACCTCCATCTACCTCTCTCTCCCTCCCTCCTTCTCTCGCTAATAGAGCTGCGGCTCACCCACAGATGTCTGTTCCTGAAAAGACACAACTCGCTGCTCGCGCTGCCTGCATACAAACAACAGCGAGGCCTCGCAACAGCTACACAGATGCTGAGAGCTTTAGTAAGAGCTGAAAGTAAGAACTAAGGCTGAGACTCTCCATGCACTAAAGGGAAGTAACACATACTAACACCTTCTTCAAAGGTAGCATGATATTATGATCGGATGAGTAGAACGGTCTAATCTAAGAGCATTTAACACACACAACGCCAAGCATGGGCATGAAGTCACTTTGCGGCTGCATTGTTTGTGTAGAAAGAGAGTCATATTAGACAGAATTATGTTGCAACTAGGAGATGCACAGATGTATCAGTGAGCTGAGTCAGGTGGACTGTTTAATGAGTGTGTTCGTTTAAGCTGTCCTGGACAACATGGCAAAAACTTGTAGGTACAGATATGTGCAGTTTACTGCACGCATTATGTTCTGTAAAGCAGGTCGTTGACCGAAATGGTCGTTGACAGGACATTACCACAGGCCAAAAAAGGTCACATTTCCACAAGCTTCTGCAATGTCACAACATTTATTGCTGTCCAGAGTCGCATTCATTTTTCCCCCCAAGATCTTGTATTGATGATGGGAGATTTGGACCATTGCACAAAGTCTTCTCCAGCACATCCCAAAGATTCTCAATGGGGTTCAGGTCTGGACTCCATGGTGGCCAATCCATGTGTGAAAATGATGGCTCATGCTCCTGAACCACTCTTTCACAATTTGACCCTTCTGAAACAGATTAACATCTTCTCCACGACCACGGGATGCGTCTTTCAACATGGTTGTTTAAGAAATGAGAAGCTACTCACTGCTAGGGTTAAATAAATGGTTGCCAGCTGGAACAATCACCAATGCAGTAGTTATCCAATGGGAGGCTCTTTTTTAACTATTTAACTAGTTAAATCCAGGTGGTGGCCTTTTTTTTGGCCAGACAGTGTGTAAAGGGTATTTTCACAAGAAAACTGGGTACCAACAATACAAATATGCGTCAGAGATACCACTGAAAACACGATCAATATCATTCATGTATATTCTTTAATTAGTATTGTGAATTTCCATAAATTCAAAATGTGGTGACATTAGGGATGCTGTGTAGGTGGCAGTGTTCCACTCATGCTTTCAGCAGTATCGTCATAACAGCAGCATAAAGAGACTATGTGACTATGGTAATGTCCGGTCAACGTCCAATTCGGTCAACGTCCTGTTTCACAGAATGTAATGTGATTATCAAACGGCCTGTATGTGACACTTATCGCCAAAAAGTAGGCAAACAGGTTTGCGAAGTATTAAAACGCAGGCTTGTTTTGTCCCCCTGAATCGTCTAAAACAATTTCTCGGAAGAACATTTGGTAGACGTGGGTGTGTAGTCTTGCTTGGAGCCGGCCGCTCCTAGTGGTATTGATCCCTTGGCAAATCCCATATGAATGAAATGGCCTGTGGACAAAAGCTCGCAGACTGGATTATGATGACAGACAGTGGATGTCACGACATATGACTGGCTCCTTATTACATTATATAGCACCAGACTAGTGCTGTTACTGTTACGAGTCTCTACGCGTCATTGTTTAGGGATTTTCTCCATTTGATGAAGGTATTATTTAGGAAGGAGAACCTTGAATGCAGCATGAATGCTTTTGGGGAAATACTTGTACCACAGGCACAGTTTGGCTCACTTCTAACCTTTGCCACTCCTCCTGCCCGTGGAGTTCAACTGTATTGTGTAGCGATGGGAATTTGGAGTCATGTCGCGGTTGATGACTAAAAGAATGCAACGCTTTAGTTATGAGGCTGTCACATTTGGTAGGGTGATAAAGACTGACCCAAGAGCAAGTGTGTAAGTCAGTGTCTGCAGAATTTTCCTCCAGTTTCCTCTCACGTCACAAAAAAGTGCCAATAGGTGGACTGACTACTTGCAACAGTTTCTTGTTTCTCTGCTAAGCTTACTTTGGATAGCAGGTTAGGGGATTAAAATACCCCACAAATTATAACATTAATTTGGATACCGAGAGTGTGGAGACCGGGATTTGACTGCATTATGAAAATTCCAACTAAACTGGCTCAGGCAGCCTCAGGCGACATGTTCTGTTTGATTGGGAATTGAGATTTCTTCCTTGCCGTCACAAGGTTGCTGTGGAGAACACACACACTGGTCCGGATGTAGCAGGTACACAATACTAACTCACTAAGCGAACACACATTTTTGTTGTTTTGATGTGAAACCACAACAAACGGACTCGCATTTCAACTGCTAATAAGCTCCAGGCCTTTTTATTTTGAGTTCAGTCCATAACAAGTACCCAATTACTCATCTTCAAGTCCCCATGTGCCCGTCTCGTTTAATCATTCCAGCCAGTGTGTCATACCATGTGTCATTCGCAATTTTCTGATGGGTTTTGATAGGTTTACTTTATCTGTATATTCAGCTATAAAGAGGATTTCTGCCTGTGCACAGATCCCTGCTTTGAGTTTGGTTATTATTGGAAAAATCTTTAACAACAACCAAAAAAATCCGTATTTATGTCCAACTGCATCTGGCTCCCATGTGTCAGAACATAACAGCCATTTAAACTAAACAGTGTTAGGTTTGTTTTTTATATATGTTCATTTATATTATTTTTACCTGGTTATCGTCATTCGGTATACAATGAGGTCAATTAAGCTAACCAAAAGAGAAGCAGGAATGCTATGAATATGCAATAGGAGGCACGAACAGAGATTAGGATTACAAATGTGGAAATTATACAGGATATGTTGCCCCCATCAGGTTGATCCATTTGGGATTGAACCAGCGGTGCAGCCAGATGAACAAGTACAGTATTTTCGGACAATAAGGCGACACTTAAAATCCTTTAACTTTCTCAAAAACCGACAGTGCCGCCTTTTAAAATGCCAGTGCGTCTAATGCTTTTGATGAAGTAATTCTGGTTGTCTTTCTGGACGACAACCGATTTGTAGATGTAAACGGCGAGATCATAAATTGCCAAATGTTTTGCACGGTCCTTGGTAGGTTACGAAGCTTATTGGCAACCGTAGTGCACAGAATCGACCAGGGTTAATAAGGTACGTGCCTCAGCATTAGGGTACGTGCATTCATTCATTTATTTTCGAAGCGGATTTCAAACTCAACGCTATCAGTCACGCAGTACAACATGGACATAGAGCAGCTGCGAGAGAATTCAACATTAACGAATCAATGATACGGAAGTGGAGGAAGCAAGAAGACGCCCTGCGCCAGGTAAAGACCAAACTGAGCTTCCGACGGAACTTAAGAGTTTTGTTTCACTTAATGCGTCTTATAACCCGGTGCGCGTTATGTATGAAAATAGATCCGTTAGCAGCCGATCGTTGCTACTGCGCCTTATAACCCGGTGCGCTTTATGGTCCGAAAAATACGGTACTTGTGTATATAACATGGTCGCTGTTATAGCACCAGGTGATCATCCACCAGCCAGCTAAGACTCAAACAAGGGTCACAGTGGTGGTGGTTTTGGACTGCTACACGTCAAATGTATGTTGCATACATTTTTAATGCATTAAGTGCATTTCGAATGGCTGAAGCTAATGTATGCACTTTTGTATCACATACTATATGGACATGGAGCCCTCAGTGTTTGCACAAAATGAAAAGAACACAAGACAGAGCAACAAGATAATGAATCAGAAATGGAAAGCTAACGGAGACAAAAACTAAAATTGAAACTGTCCACTTGGGGCTATTATTAGTAAGTTAGTTCAAATACGTTTGGCTTTAAACTGGCTTGAAAGTAGCTTTGCTTGTGGACAAATCTGAGGCGCGGGAAGAAATAGCCGTGACATAGTCAATGAAATAGCACCAACATATTCCGTGTATTTGACTACACACCAGCTGAGACGACACATCTGACTTCATGTTTCGTCAAAAATAACTTGCACTTTGTTCTAATGGCCAATCCTGGCACTACACATCTCAGTTGGGAGGAAGCTGTCTGTGTAGGCAACAATTTGGCAGCCTCTGTTTCTGAGCTCCATTAGAAAGGCATTATGAACCCAGCTCAGTAGGAATGTGTTTATGCTTGTTTTTTTAAATACAGCACTTTTTGTATCTTCTTGAGGAAAGCAATATCTTGTGGCTATTCGGAGCAGGAGAATTCAATGCAAGTGTGAAAAACACGATGCTATGACTAACAAACTCTATACGTGCAACTCTTATGAACTTCATTTTCTACACTGCTTAGATGAACAACAGCAACGTGAACAGAAACAGCCAGCTCACACACAGACTGACAGACGGCACATTAGGCTACGCTCACGCTGGAGCTAAAAGTAGCCCTTTATTAACATCCACACAGCCACGCATGAAAAACACACTGCTTTCACTAACATTAATTCACAATTCAATTCTGCTTTAAAGACAGTTCCAGCTTAAACTGTGTGTTTGTTTATGAGACAGATCGATGCTGACGAACGTTGATGATGAGGAAGTGTTAGATTTCAGTTCGCTTCAATGCTACTACTTAGTGCACTAAACAGTCTCTTCCCATACAGCACAGTATTAGTAAGGGAACAGTTACATAGTGTTATTTCAGTTACAGCATTCGGCAATATAAGAAGACATTTAAAATGAAGTTTAGATTATCTCCTGATATCTACGCCCAATCCCAAACTGCCCAAGCCTAGGGCGACAGTGGCAAGGAAAAACTCCCTAAGTGTTATGAGGAAGAAACTTTGGGAGGACCAAGACTCAAAAAGGGACCCAACCTCCTTGGGTGGCGTAGATGATAAATCTAAGAATGAAACTAAAGTCATGGAGTCGCACTTCAAATAAAATGTGAAATATGCACATCGGCATTAAGTATTCAGGCTAGTGAGTAAGAGTGAGAGAAGGAGAAGGAGAGATACAGTTAAGGAGACGCCATAAGCTCAGTCTGGCTGCTGTCTGGAATGGACACACTCAGGTGAATTATGTTGATGCAGAAATGCTTGTGTGTCTCAGCAGTTGGGAGGTAATGAGCATCAAAAGGCAGTTTGACAAGACGCCAGTGGCTGAAACTAATCTGATTACTTAGTCACTTTTAAGCAGATGGACTAGAGGAAAACACAAATTATGTCTGGTGTAGTGTTTAGAAATTGTCTATAATTGTCTACTCCCATGAGTCAACTTTCACCACATTTCCTACATCTGGATGAATTTAGGACTGGAATAAGCCAAATGATGTCTCTGACCCACAAAATCGTATTGGTGTTTTGTCCATTTTGTGTGCGCTACATGTTTTCAGCATTTGCCGTTTGATGTCAGGTCTCAACGACAATGCCAAGCCAGCTGTTTTGGAGGGGGCTGTGAAATACAACTCATTTTTTAAAAACAGGATAACGAGAAACCTGTTTAGTCCTTTCTCCATTTCAGCAGTTACACTAGTCCATACAGGCACAAGTTATTTTAAGGCTGGCACAGATACCAGACCCACATGAAGGTGTATTCATCCTTGTAACGTTTGCCAGGCATGTGACAGGTTTTACATCCCATCAAACTTCAACACCAATTCCAATGAAGATGGGACGTTGTGTAAAACATAAATAAAAACAGAATACGATGATTTGCAAATCCTTTTCAACCCATATTCAGTTGAATACACTACAAAGATAAGATATTTCATGTTCAAATGGATAGACTTCATTGATTTTTGCAAATATTAAATATCAAATTCATTTTGAATTTATTTGTCTGCAACACGTTCCAAAAGAGTTGGGACAGGAGCATGTTTACGACAATGTAACATCACCTTTCCTTTTAACAACACTCAATAAGCATTTGGGAACTGAGGACACTAATTGTTGAAGCTTTGTAGGTGGAATTCTTTCCCATTCTTGCTAGATGTACAACTTCAGTTGCTCAACAGTCCGGGGTCTCCGTTGTCGTATTTTGCGCTTTATAATGCGCCACACATTTTCAATGGGAGACAGGTCTGGACTGCAGGCAGGCCAGTCTAGTACCCGCACTCTTTTACTATGAAGCCATGCTGCTGTAACATGTGCAGAATGTGGCTTGGCATCGTCCTGCTTAAATAAGCAGGGACGTCCCTGAAAAAAACGCTGCTTGGATGGCAGCATATGTTGCTCCAAGACCTGTATGTACCTTTCAGCATTAATGGTGCCTTCACAGATGTGCAAGTTACCCATGCCATGGGCACAAACACACCCCCATACCATCAGAGATGCTGGCTTTTGAACTTAGCCCTGATAACAATCCAGACAGTCCTTTTCCTCTTTGGCCCGGAGAACACAACGTCCATGATTTCCAAAAACAATTTGAAATGTGGATTCGTCAGACCACGGGACACTTTTCCACTTTGCGTCAGTCCATCTCAGATGAGCTCGGGCCCAGAGAAGCCGGCGGTGTTGCTGATATATGGCGTTCGCTTTGCATGGTAGAGTTTTAACTTGCACTTGTAGATGGAGCGACAAACTGTGTTCACTGGCGATGGTTTTCTGAAGTGTTCCTGAGCCCATGTGGTAATATCCGTTACAGAATGATGTCGGTTTTTAATGCAGTGCCGCCTGAGGGACCGAAGGTCACAGGCATTCAATGTTGGTTTTCGGCTTTGCTACTTACTTGCAGAGATTTCTCCAGATTCTCTGAATCTTTTCATGATATTATGGACTGTAGATGATGACATCTCTATATTCCTTGAAATTGCACTTTGGACTAAACAATTAAACTGCTGGACTATTTGCTCACGCAGTTGTTCACAAAGTGGTGAACCTCACCCCATCCTTGCTTGTGAACGACTGAGCTTGTCGGGGATGCTCCCTTTATACCAAATCATGGCACTCACCTGTTTCCAATTAACCTGTTCACCTGTGGAATGTTCCAAACAGGTGTTTTTTGGGCATTCCTCAACTTTCCCAGTCTTTTGTTGCCCCTGTCCCAACTCTTTTGGAACGTGTTGCAGGAATCAAATTCAAAATGAGTGAATATTTGCAAAAATCAATAAAGTTTATCCATTTGAACATGAAATATCTTATCTTTGTAGTGTATTCAATTGAATATGGGTTGAAAAGGATTTGCAAATCATCGTATTCTGTTTTTATTCATGTTTCACACAATGTCCAAACTTCATTAGAATTGGGGTTTTATCAACTGATGCTAGAAATCCTTCATATCAGCTTAGGCTTCACTGTAACAGGAACTGAATGCATCTGTCAGATGGCCTTATTCTAAGAGATACACAGAAGATAACACTGAACAAACAAACAGGCAGGTATTGATCGCCAGACTGACTAAAAACATTAAATCACCCAATTAATCACTGGCAGAAGCAGCTTGCTTTTCAACGTGTTTTCAATTAATCAATTTCAATCACACACGAGAGCTTTTGGGATTGCATACATCTGTGCACTGACTGATTCTAAAACCCATTCAAATAGGATGATAAGATAAAAGTTTGAATTCACGTTCATATTGGGGTTCCCCAGTAGTCTCGCTTACCATATTCTCAAATGAATTTTCAAATATATCCAGTCCCCTTTGCTCCAAAATAGCTTTATTGTAATATTTACAATGATACATACTGTGTACATACTAATGCTATTGTATCTACAATCCAACATTATCCACAACATTACAATGAGGTGGGGTAGTGGTTAAGGACAATTGACCAGAAGGTTGAGGGTTCAAGTTCAGGCTCTGACAAAGCTGCTACAGTTGAGCCCTTGAGCAAGGTCTTTAACCCTCTATTGCTTGGCTTGTACCTTGTAAGACCATATCAGCTGTCATACAGGTGAAGATACGGGTGTCTGCTAAAGGCTGTAAATGTTAAAGTCCTTTCAAAAACACTAGAGTATTAGGTGCCTTTTGCTCATGACAAATTTTATGCTTCATTCGTTTCCAATAGGTTTCAAAATGTCAAACTTAACTTTGTTGCCTGTAAAGGTTATATTTAGTTATACATGTTTACAAAATCATTGACCTGGGTGCCCAAACCTTTTCAAAGCCTGTATTAAATTTAACCAACTAATATCATTTCATATGCCTGTCAAAGGGCATAGGCTGAGTGCTCAGATGGTGCAGCAGTCTCATTTTGCACAGTCCACCACTGTGATTGAGTCTCTCAACAGTGTCTCTGGCCCAACCAGGCACTGCACAGACACAATTGGACGCGTCTGATGAGGGAAAGGCCATCACGAGGGATCAGCTCCTTTGTAAGCTGTTCTGTTCTGGTACTCTGCAGTATTTTTAGTTAAATCAGACTAACGGTATAAAGTACAGTAAAAAATATTATATTACAGTGGAACCTTGGAATTTCGAACGCCTCTTCAGTCGAACAATTCGGACATCGAACGGTATATAAGCGATAGATTTGTCGGAACATGTCCGCATCATAAAATGAGGACTGTATTTTTATTATGCTTATAATACCCTAGTGTGTATCTCACGTTAGTGGAGAGCCCAATATTTGCGCAAAAATAGTTGAAGGGATGCAACGAGTGAGCATCAAATGGCTATTAAGCGGAGATTTGAAGGTCTTCCGCATCGTTTATTAAAGGCAGGCATGTGAGATTGAGGCTGTACCTAAAGCGTGTCAGAGGTTAGATGAAGGGTAGCTTCTAGATGATCTAAAGCAACGTGGGGTTTACATTCCGTCTCGAGGAAGCTTCAATTTTGCGAGGATAAAGACAGAGCTCTCGCTTGGTATGAGAGCACATTTCTGAGGAAATGCATGACCAGGGTTGAACTCCCCCTTAAAAAAAAAAACCCAAGCCTTATACTTAGGAACCTACAGCATGGATTGCTTTGTAATGCTACTGGTTTTGACTTGCATCAACCTCATGTGGCCTGATCATCAGCCTCATTATGCACAAGTCCAAAGCTTTGAGCTCAGTACAAAGGACTGCTTTTATTTTAGAACATACAGAGAGAAGAACAGGGTTATATTTGAAACCTTCTTGGAATGCCGTCATTCCAGTCCTGAATGCTTTGTGGTGGATTGTTCACACAGAGGACTAATAAAAGACTGCTCTTTAATTTCATGCTGGTGTTCATCAAAGCAGAACATCAGTGTTTGCCCACAGGTTGCACCAGCTCCTGTGAAATTGCTTCACATATTCTGGGTCTTACACAACCAGGCAAAGTGGACCTGATGATTTCCATGACATGACTGACCATAGCATTCGCCAAGCAAACTTAGGAACTGTCAGAACACACTGGTGAAAGCAGTCTTTGGTTTCTAACAAACATAAATCCACCCAGATTTAGGAGGGAAAATAAAACTTGTCTCATCATGCCATATTTTTCTATTGCGTAAGAGTCCAGGTTTGAGATTCCTTACACCAATTTATCTGTCTTCATGCATTGGCCATTCATACTGCGTGTTTCCAAATGCCATGAATTCCAGGTTTTTGACACTCACTAATAATACTTTCTGTTTACAGTTTGAGTAAACTTGTGGATTGTATTGTTATTTTTGTGGCTATTCTTTTGGGGTGAATCTCCTGTAAAACGTCCATAGGCAATACCTCATTTCACATTCCATGTGTCACACCTACTATTTTGCAACTTACTATTTTACCTCTTTGGAAATCTGGTAATTGCCTCGTATTACTTTGAAATTTCAAATAAAAAAGTACTAACTGTCAGAGCACTTTTATAGCAGAAACATAATAAACCAAGTTAACTTGCAGGTTGCTCAATGGAAGCAACACCTTGTTGTGTTTCAGTTATTTTGAGCATGTACAGTATATATGAATACACACATTATGCAAGTTAATCTTCAAAACCAGACATATGTGAACACAATCCATAAATCAGGCAAGAACATAACCAATACAGTCAAAACAATAAACCTGCAGTGCTGTTGCCATGGGAACCATGATGCAAAATGGAGAGCTGTACTGTGACACAGTTTTGGACGGTATTGTGTACTGTACCTGTATCATATATCTCTAATAGTACAAACTGCTGTCCTGGATATTCATGGATTTGTAGTGCTGTAGTCATTTTATGTACTCACTTGTACTGGGCCTGGAAGTGCTCCTGTACAAAGCTATGTCGTACGCCAGGCTGTTGATCCAGGTTTGCATCTGTGGCTGCCAATTCATCTCCACCAGGAAGACCCTGAGACAGCAAACAGCAGTGTTTCAAAATACAGAACAAATAAAGATTTAAACCACAGGAATTCACAAATGCATCTTCTTTATTGCTCTCAGAGATATTGGATAATGAAATTTATCCAAAAGTAAATCGGTGAGAATATTTTGTACATAATCAGTTGTAGTCTTTAATCTATTCAGTTCAGTCTGTTCTGTCTAACATATCTCTTAAGGCAATTGATGGTGGTTTACTCTGCAAAAGGTGTATTTTTTGGATTATTGCTATGATGGGTATGATGTTTACTAGCATATGATGTTGTTATTGTGGGTACAATGGTCATCGGAGAGAAATGCTAGTATCTTGGGTATGATGGTAACCAGTGGCATGCTGGTCAACCAGTCTGACAAGCATAAACCAGCTCGCACCAGCAAGGAAATAGTTTTAACTGGGTAGGTTCTGTCATGCTTTACAACCTTAAAATGCCTTCACAACACGAGATGCACGACTTGACTTCCCGTGAGGTTGTTAACAGGAGAAGTTTGTCAAAGACAAGACTGAAAACCAGTCTCTTCTGAAACCCAGCAAGAGGATGTCTCGCTTTCATCATCATCATTCTGTTTAATCAACGCAAGACCAGCTTTGGAGACAGATTAAAGACCGGGCAGATGATAAAACTCACATAGAGAAACTTCAGAAATGACACAAGGTCATATGTTAGAGGGAGAGACTGGTACGGCTTATCGCCGAGCTACTCGCAACACGCATCTAAACTAATGAGAGATGTGGAGGAGATCTGAAAAAAGAAAGAAAGTGGGGGGGTAAAAAAATCTGCTTATCATCAACAGAGTATCATTAAAAGCATTTTCTATCCTTGGGTATAATGGCAAACCAGCACAGTGCTTAGTTGATGAAGCGTTTCAGGAGACTCCATGTGGAGCCTTGTGTAACTATAGAACAATAAGAATATGCCACAGAAACATTAATCTTTTGCTATTGCTACATCAAACTAAAGTAGATCACATAAGATTACACAATATCACTTTAACTACTTAAATTGTACCTGGACCAAAAACAAGAGTTCAAGGAATGTGTGGAATTCACCTTAATAGTGGTAAAACAGCTTAACAGTATTAGCCAAAAATATTCTTTATTGTAAATGTAAGCAGTTCTTGTGGTACACACATACTTTTAGCATCAGAACCTGCATGCTAAACTGCTAGCCAGCTAACTTTGCTAATGAGACGGGGGAATTGTGATGTACAGTACATATATTGCTACTGTTCAGTAAATTGCTGAATATGACCGAGATAAATTTGTTTCTTCACAAAGTACATATGCTGGTCTTTGCTGATTTTGTAGTAGGAATAGTGTTGTCAAAAATCGCGATAAATCTATAAACCAATATTGAACATTTTGAAATGGTACACTACTCATTCGTTTCCCACAGTACCGATTCTATGCATATCAAAACGCGCTTTCGTTTGAACCACCCTCGCTTCCGTAGCGCAAAGAACGGTTTATTGTGCTGAAATGGCAGCTGAAGTCAAATCAGAGGGTTTGCAGCCTGTCTTAATTAGCAAAGAAACAGGAGTGATGTATGGAAATGCTTCTGTTTTGAAGCGGATGAGGACCGTAAGCCAAAGGACACAAACAAACCGGCCGCTTCGGCCTGTTGCTGCGATACGTCACAACGCGTGCGCCATATTGGTCCAGGCAAGAACGGCCCGTAAACAAATACAAAGTCAACGGAGGATCTGCGTTTTTCTTAGATAAATTAAATTCTTATTATTCATCATCACTGAGGAAATGTAACAAAATCTGCAAATAAAAATTACATGAGGCACAGGCAGTCAGTGTCAAAGGATACAGATGTACTCAAAGGCAATATACTGTATAGTAGAAAGTAAAGTGTATTATTATTAGAATATAAATAGACTACAATGTAGTCTAAAATAATATACTTTATGAACTAATAGGTTAACAATAGTATATCATTAATATAGTATATTTTGTTTATATGAAAAAGATTCAAAAGTATTGTATCGAAGTTGAAATTCTCAGTATCGTGAAAGCACTAACGCACAATGAAACATTTATAGATTTTTCATGATTTAACCCCGCTTTTCCTGGTAACAGTTATGTGGGTATGTCTGGCACCGATCTTGGAATAGCCCGTTTTGGATGTTAATTAGCAAGACCAAACCATGTACAAATTCCATGTGCAACACTGGTCAAAGTCGATTTGTACTGGTTAGTGCTAGTCTGGTGATGGTGTAGCTAGTGAACTCATAACAGGCTTACTTGGTAAAGCTGTTTGACCAGCATACCAGTGTCCAAAAGATCACATATTCTGGTCTTTACTGTATTTTAGCACAAATATAGACCTGCAATTTTAAATAAGACTGTACAGACCAGGATGGATCCCAATGGGGCATTCAATATTCAATGATACAACCTTTTAGAATAAAATATAGGTATACTGACAGAGAAGTGGATGTCACAGGGTGCCCTCATGCCTGAGCTACCTTCTGGCTGTACATTTTTCATTAAGTTGGCACTGCTAGACCTGCATATTCCCGGTCTGTGCTGTTTTTTTAAACCATATTTGTCCTGTGTTAGCTGTTTTGCACTCTCATTATATCAACCAACCTGTTATTTCTCTCTCTCAGGCTGTATGTGTACAAACTCCTGATACACTACTCATGTTTCCTGTCGCCTGTCAGACCTGCCTGATATGACACAGGTGCATGATCATGAGGCTTTACCCCTGCTGTTTTCCCTCCTGCCTCTCAGAGTTGCAGCCATCTGCACACAGAATTCACCTTCCTGTTGCAGTGTATAATCTCACCTGCACGCCCCAGAGATTCACACTTCATAAGACCTGCTGCCATATAACTATAATTATTATAATCTGTTGCAACCACTTGCACGTTGCACTTATACGAAATCTGATACCCGCAGCATGCTCGTACCTAACATCACGTCTATTTTCAACACGGTTATTAAACTCAGATTTCAGAAAAGCTTCCTTGTCACAACATGTTGTTAGGTGCCATACAATTAATGTTGAACTGAGTACGATCTTGGGTTGTACACGGATACTGTTGACATTTCATTCAGTCATGTAGGTTTTGTAGTACAGTTTTGCTACAGTGGATTTTGTCCACTGGTGCCTTATAGATTGATGGGAAACAGCTTATTTGCAGATACTTTGGCTAAACGAAAGATGTCACACAAAGATTAAGGGTGCAACGATTAATCAACTAAAAGTTGATTAGTTGGCAACTCATTCAATAGTCGATTAGTCGACATTATCACGCATTTCTCTCTCCAGCTAGAAACGTTTATACATTAAAAAGCACGACGGCAGCCTCAAGAACAATATCTCTCAAGTGTGGGAGCATTTCACTCCAAAAAAAGGTTATCCTGTTGTACTGTTTGTAAATCCAACCTCAGCTGGCATGGGAGGACATCCTCCATGTTGGCGCATCTGAAGAGCAAACACATCCTACATGATGTGAGCTGTAATATTTTCTCGTTTGAAATGCATCTGTGAAACATCCAACAAATCTTGAATCTTGGGCCTTTTGAGGTTCGTTCCTTATAAGGTTTAGGGAGTTTTTTCCTTGCCACCATCACCCTAGGCTGCTCAAGTTGGGATTGGCCTTATAATTTCGAAAATAATCAAAATTTGTAAAGCTGCTTTGAGACAATACTCCAATACTCCAGTACCTTATCCACTGTGGTAGCCTAGTGGTTAAGGTACTGGACCCTGAACCAGAAGGTTCAGGATTCAAATCCCATCTCTGCCAAGCTGCCACTGTTGGGTCCTTGAGCAAGACCCTTAACCCACAATTGCTTGGATTGTAAGACTGTACCAATTGTAAGTCGCTCTGGATAAGGGCGTCTGCTAAATGCTGTAAATGTAAATGTAAAAAGTGCTACTGAAATAAAGCTGACTTGGCGTGACATATAAGGTACAGAATCACCAATATCAATCAGTCGCAACAATCATGCCTCTAACGTTTGCTAACTTTTCCAACCACCAGTCGATTCGGTTACTGTGCGGATGTCAATACTCTTTAGCAGGCAATGCTCGCAGTTTGTGACCTGTGTCCTGTACAGTAAAGGAATTCACATTTTTATTGTCAGATTTCATTATACGCCATTCCGACTTCAGGCACTTGGTTCAGAGACTACAGATATGACTGTATTTGATTCCTTTAAGCTCTCGGTACAAAACTCTATGACCAGCTATTGTGGTAAGAGAACTACGGCTTGAACACGTTCCTCTGTTATCTGTACAGAGAGTGAAGTGTACACAGAGAGCATACATTCCTCACACCAGCCTTATCACACCAGTAAATCCTCCTGATGGCTTCCTGATAGTCACTGAGCTCAGTGGAACAGTCTTTGATACATACACACAAATATAAAGATAAATAACTTTAACATGGCCATACATATCATTTAGTATGACTCAGCAAAAATATTCTGATGCTAACATACGTTATTGTGTACAGCTTAGCGTACATTACAGTCTGTGGTGTCTCTCATTAGCTTAACTGGGCGGTGGATTGGCGTAGATTTCGCTCTGCAGAGTAATTCTGTGCTTTCCACACAGACCAAGCACTAGCACTGTAGGTGTATTTGAGGCAACAGTAAAGACTTGTGCCAATTAAAAGATCCTGTCCCAGTTGTGCTCTGTGAATCTTTATGAATCGCACACACATTTTAGCTAGCTCTGCTGGCACTGGCAAGCAGCTACGGCATTGTGTGTTGGAATTCATGTTTACATCTCAACCAGCAAATTAAAAGCCATAAACAAGACAGAAATAGTACTACGAACTCCCTAAGTACTACTGTTAACTGTAACTATTATCCAAAGCAGACAGACAATGTCCTCAGCAAGCCTTAGCTAAGCTTAGCATTAGCTTAGCGTCTCACATCCACTTTTACCACAGTGGCTCAGGGAAGTACAGCAGTGAACTTTGCATTGAATGTTATCTATAAACAAACACAACAGATGGTCATTACATATTATATGTTTTTAGGTCATATAATCTTTATCTATCTAGGCTACAGGATTGTTAGGCTCCCGACAAAAAGAGCTCATTAAAATCTAGACCAAACGTCTCAGCTAAAGCATTTCATCCACAAGGACTGTCACATGCCTATAATAAGGTTTTATTTACATAGCGCCTTTCTCGCACCCAAGATGGCTTTGCAATTTGTTATGACACAAAAACACAAAATACACACTCAATCTTTCTGTTTCAATCTCACACACACAATACTGAACTTCAGAAGCTGTAGTCAAGCAGTCAGTTTTACTGGTTACAGTCCTTTTGATGAGCAAAAACTTTTAAAAATCTGGTGGCAATTGGGCAAGATCATGGTGGCACAATAGAAAGTGAGAGTATAATGAAAGAGAAATTCCTCCAGCATGGTCAATAAAGAAGTCGAACTGATAGTCCTCGGTGTACAAGACTGTGGTGGTCTAGCGGTTAAGGTACTGGACTATGGACCAGAAGGTCCAGGGTTCAAATCCCACCAAGCTGCCACTGTTGGGTCCTTGAGAAAGACCTTTAACCCACAATCGCTTGGATTGTAAGATTGTACCAATTGTAAGTCGCTCTGGATAAGGGCGGCTGCTAAATGCAAATGCAAATACAAGACACAGCACTTACTCCACTACCACTCTGTGTGTTTAATAGAAACTAATATGCAATTGTTCGTGGAGCGCAGACCCGGCACGTGTACTTCACCTGAGTGGACCTGCTCACCAACATCTCATTTTTTATAAAGAGCGCAGAACCAAAAAAGATGCTCAGCATTCAGTCTGCTCATGCTGATGCTGCATGAGTTTAATATAACTTTGTGTTTAATAAAACTTTCTGCACCAGATGCTGCGATCTTATATGTCATTACAACTTAAGTATCTGATAAGGTAATACCGTTCCCTTCCACGCCTCCGTGATCTGGAAAATCCACGGAAAAATTTTTTTTTACACAGGTAATACTGTATAGTAGAGTACATAAATATACTATGCATTTATGAGTTACTAAACATTTTAAGATATAGCTACAATTTGTCATCTGCTGGCCTTTGCGTGATTTCGTTTTAATGTTTTACTTCTTTAACATTTTAATTATTTTAACAAGTTGTGTATATTTGTGGTATTGAAAGACAAAAATATATTGATATTTTCCGATACTATGCATATATTCTATGCATTTCTGAGTTTCAAAATTTTTCTGTGTTGTCTGCTGCCGTTCTCAAGTTTTTGAAGCTTCTTCTAAAAAAAAATCCCATTTAATTTCTAATGCGAACATGCAGTATATCAAAATGCAACTGAAAAGGGATGACTGTTTATGTGATATGTACGTTAAGTGCCTTAATAATAAGGATAATAACCTTTGGGCAAACAGATGTTGTCCAAACACCTGTTGTGTGGAATTTATCTGAAATGTATTAATCTATCACATTGCATTTATTTAATTGTCTTCATTTATTTGAATCATATATTTAGCTATGCTGCCTGGAATAAGTTGCTTAGCTTAGCCTCTCATGTCCACTTTCACCACAGTGGCTCAGGGAAGTACAGCGGTGAACTTTGTACTGAATGTTATGCATAAACAAACACAATGGTTGGTCATTACATATTACACATTTCTAGGTTATATAATCTTTATCTATCTAGGTTACAGGGTTTTTATGCCCCGTAAAGGAAGAGATCATTAAAATCTACACCAAGTGTCTCAGTTAAAACAGACATTTCATCAGCAACACATTTCTAAAACATTCACACCAAAATTTGAATATCTGATTTCAAGGATTTAAGAAAATGCCTCGAATTCTAATGGGTGAAAAGTGGCTGCAGTGGAATGAAGTCATACATTCTAGATCGGCCAGCAGTTCACAGCAAGACATGGAGAATATCCCACTGGCATTAGCTGTGCACCACATTGGTATTCATAGAACATACAATACAGCTGCATGCGAATGGGGACAGTGGGAACTGTGGTTAAAATTCCAATGGGGACAAAAGAAAAAACTCAATCACACCAAAAGGAAGTCTCCATGCATAAAATTCATATCTTATGACTTGTCGCCATGAAGCAAGAATTTACTGCATCGAACTATCACGCTATCTGGATTTGAACAAAGATGAAGACATTGTTGAGGGCAGAGAGCTCGGAAATAATTCACTTTAATTGAACATGACGAATAATATCCCATTGTAAGAGCCTTCATCATCTGAGACTGCTTGTGTTTCTAAATAACTGAGTATCAATGTAATTAACAGACTTGTTGCACTGTTTGGGACTGTGGTGGTCTAGTGGTTAAGGTATTGGACTATGGACCAGAAGGTCCAGGGTTCAAATCCCACTTCTGCCAGGCTACAGTTGGGTCCTTGAGCAAAACCCTTAAAGCACAAGTGCTTGGATTGTAAGACAGAGTATCAATTGTAAGTTGCTCTGTAATGTGAATTAAAATATTTAGATTGGGCTGCTTGATATTCTAATTAACTTAGCAACACAAAGCCATTTGGAAATGTCGTCTTGTCAATACAAAAAATGTGGCAGTTCAGGATTATATTGCTATGACATTTATTATTGAAAATAACACATTTATCCAGAACAACTGAGCATCAGAAGGAACTCAGTTTTGCTTAAGAAGCTTGAGATATAAACTCGCAACCTTCCAATCCGTAATCCAAGGTGCATCACACACTTTCAGTACTAAGCTCATGGCAGAGGTGACCTCAGCACTGTATCTAGTCTTTCAGTGAAGCCTGACTGTGACAGCAGCTGTAGCCTAAAAGTGAAGGGCAGCCAACATGCAGAGATCACATGCCACTGGGCCCAAACTTTTCTAATATATGGTTTATTTACTTGTTTAATATCAGTGCATGTATTCACACAGTATTCGCTACCCACCTTAAACAAAGCTATACACTATGGTTCATTACAGTAACCCCTGCAGAGGCCTTCATTCTTTGAAGAGACAGATCTATAAATGCATAAGCAACAAGACAAAAGCCCATTACCACAGCGGCCAGCTCTTTCATCTCATCACCGCAATGTGGGAGACACCTCTGGTCTCCTGCGTGGGACGGATTCAGCTCCCTGTTCTGAGCACCGCTGCAACATAGCTGCCCTTAGAGAGGCGGCACCTCAAGGAGACACACATTAGGAACCAGTGCCGGGAACACACAACAGTTGAGGCTCACTGGACTTCACTGGGACACACAACTGTACACACAAGACATACACAAACTAGAGAGGCTCAGTGGTAGAGAATTGGTTCGCAGTGCAGAACCACCCTGGTTCATAAATGACTCATACGTTTTGTTGCAGGGGTGCTCACACTTTTGAATGAGACTACATACTAAATTGTCTAAAGCTACTGCGCAAGAAATGAGTCTTTTAAGAACAGTGTCAGGATGATTTGTGCTGGGAACAGCTTTATAGCTACAGTGGTGCTTGAAAGTTTGTGAACCCTTTAGAATTGTCTATATTTCTGCATACATATGACCTAAAACATCATCAGATTTTCACACAAGTCCTAAAAGAAGATAAAGAAAACCCAGTTAAACAAACGAGACAAAACTATTATGCTTGGTCATTAATTATTGAGGAAAATGATCCAAGATTATGTATTAGTGAATGGCAAAAGTATATGAACCTCTAGGATTAGCAGTTAATTTGAAGGTGAATTTAGTCAGGTGTTTTCAATAAATGGGATGACAATCAGGTGTGAGTGGGCACCCTGTTTCATTCAAAGAACAGGGATCTATCAAAGTCTGCTTTTCATAACACGTGTTTGTGGAAGTGTATCATGGCACAAATAAAAGGAGATTTCTGAGGACCTCAGAAAAAGAGTTGTTGATGCTCATCAGGCTGGAAAAGTTACAAAACCATCTCTAAAGACTTTGGATTCCACCAATCCACAGTCAGACAGATTGTGTACAAATGGAGGAAATTCAAGACCATTGTTACCCTCCCCAGGAGTGGTCGACCAACAAAAATCATTCCAAGAGCAAGGCATGTCATAGTTGGCGAGGTCACAAAGGACCCCGGGGTAACTTCTAAGCAACTGAAGGCCTCTCTCACATTGACTAATGTTAATGTTCATGAGTCCACCATCAGAAGAACAATGAACAACAATGGTGTGCATAACAGGGTTTCAAGGAGAAAGCCACTGCTCTCCAAAAAGAACATTGCTGCTGGTCTGCAGTTTGCTAAAGATCACGTGGACAAGCCAGAAGGCTATTGGAAGAATGTTTTGTGGAAGGATGAGACCAAAATACAACTTTTTGGTTTAAAAGAAAAGCGTTACGTTTGAAGAAAGGTAAACACTGCATTCCAGCATAAGAACCTTATCTCATCTGTGAAACATGGTGGTGGTAGTATCATGGTTTGGGCTTGTTTTGCTGCATCTGGGCCATCATTGATGGAACAATGAATTCTTACAGTTACAGGAAACGTTTAGTTGCAGTTATTGCTGCACAGGAACAGGAGGGGGGGTTGGCAGGCACAGCAGGCTGCTTAATTTCCTTATATAAACCATCCAGGTCTTGTCTTCGCTTCCTTGTCAACTGTCATTTGTCACTCCTGTTGCTTTTGTTACGGTTTCTCTGCTCCTGTTCCTGTTTTATGTACAGTTCCCTGTCTTGTGTGTTCCATGTTAACTGTTAGCGGTAGCTCTTTGTATCTGCTGTAGTCTTCCATGTTAGCTGTTAGAATTTGTATTGTATTAGCACCGTGTTAGCATTCTGTAAGTCTCTGCATTTGTGGTAGCTTAGCCTAGTCGGTTAGCCTCTGTGTATCTCAGTCCTGTGTCTTGTTACTGTGAGCACTCTGTCTGTCTATATAAGCATAGCCTGTTGGCACCCTGTCTATTTGTATTAGCATAGAGCTAATATAGATAAGCTGCATTGTTACATCACAACTGCTGTATTTCACACTTTAGCAGCACCACATTGCACAGTTCATTTTTTTCTTTTTTTGCTTTACACAGCTTCGTTCATGACTTAAGGAATTTTGGAAGTGTTGTTGGATGTTTAGATAATTTTAACATTTGACAGCATAGAGTATAAAATATCAATGATCAACGAAACATCAAAGGAAAATCCATGCATGTACTGTACAACCACAGAGCCAGCCTCCTAGGCCTGGGGCATTTCCTCACTTAATGTCTTGGTCTGAGGTACCGGCTCCCTGCTGGTCAATGCCACTTGGTTCAGGCTGCATGTCTCATGGCAGACTCCCTGTCTCCCCTGGGACGAGACTCGACAACAAATGACACACAAAGGTGGAAATAAATAGACTATGGAAACCACGATAAGGTAGTTGGCTACGGTGGTAGAAAAGGGTCAGAGAGGAGCTATGCAGGTCGAATTGGGTCAAAAGTGGCCACGACGGGCGCATCAGCCTGCTCCAGTAAAGTAAATAAAATATTTGTGTTAGGCTACTTATTAAAAGGCTGCTGACTAAACTATTTTTGCTGGATTTTATACAATTTGGACATTCTGCAAAGGAAACGTGGAACTTGGCAAACTGAATCACTAAGTAACAGCAGCATCTGTGTTTTGAGATAACCCAGTTCCATGCACTTGACCCATTCACAATTTACCAAGTCTAGACATAGCTCTCCTTCAAATTAAAGGTCTTTTACCTGGAGGGATGGCCCAAAAAGAACTGCTGACCCTCAAATCCCACATGATAAACGACTAAAGAGCTCATGTAAATGGAGTGTAACAAAAAAGAAAAATCCATTCATGAAAACGCTTTGGACTGAAAAGTCCAGTGGTGGCCCTGTGGTAAAGGTACTAGACTATTAATCAAAGGATTTTAGTGCTGCCAATATTGGGAACTTGATCCTTAGTTGCTTTGACTGTACCTCTTGACACTACTGTAAATCACTCTATAAAAGAGTGTATGCTAAGGTGCTGTAAATGTGAGATGAATGGACATGGAAGCTGCAGTACACCAAAATCTGGGTCAGACTGTCTGACGCGACTAATAAGTCAAAAGTTTACCAAAACTGCAGCGTGACCACTCTCCTTTACCGTCACTGTGAAATGACTCAAGCAGTAACGTCCATGCATTAGGTGCCAGTACAGTTAAACTGCAGGCTGTTGTGTGGGAGAAAGGCAAAGCTATCACCAACTAATTTGAACTGGCATGCCAAATGAAGCAGAGCGCTGAATGAGGAGACCACTGCACCGATTTGAGGTCCTGTCCACACACACAGGCTGGGGCAAGTGGATTGAATTGGACTAATGGGCCAGCAGGGCTACTACAACTTGCATTCACTTCATGAGCATTCATAAATAAAAAGAGTGGACCCGAGCGAAAGTACTTTCTCTGCAGAGTGAGCCGATATTAAAAATGGATGTAATGGTTCCCACGCTATAGGTGGAAAGGAAGTCTCATCTCATAATCAGGCATCATATCATCATTATGATTAAGTGATCAGCTTTGCATGTAGATCACATTTCCCAAGCCACAGCGTTTGATCCTACGTCACCATTCAAGGCATGAGCGAGTTAACGGTCTCAGTGAGAACTGAAAACATATAGAAGCAGCACAATTCACACCAGTCCCACACAGAAGCATCCAGCAAATTGTGCTGATGGATTCAGAAAGTATTTCATATCAGCACAGTGATTAATAATTTATGTTCGTGCAAACAGAAGGACAGCCTGCACCCCTGCAAAGTGCACCTCCAATGAGGCAAGGGCACCAAACCCAGAAAGACAGAAAGAGACACAACGTTAATGGATAATGGACCTTTTACTCAAGTGATAGCAAGACAACCTGCTGGGTTCCTCTCTAAAAATAGATGTTCCAGAGGACAGATAGAACGAGAGATTGAAGAACACCCCTTCCTGAGCCATTTTACAGGAGATGGTCCCAGAAGAGCTACAATATTAAAAAGGCAGTACAGGGATACTTAAATCTGTATATGTCACACCATCATCGGCTATATTCAAGACAAATGATTAGGTCAAAACAGGCATTTTCAGTTTTTGGCCAAATGAGAAAAAGACCAAAAGTTTTTGATAGAGAGACCCAACAGTGGCAGCCTGACAGAGCTGGGTTTTGAACCCTGGACCTTCTGTTCCATAGTTTAGTACCTTAACCACTACATTTACATTTACAGCATTTAGCAGAGCGACTTACAATTGATAGCATCTTACAATCTAAGCAATTGTGGGTTAAGGGCCTTGCTCAAGGACCCAACAGTGGCAGTCTGGCAGAGGTGGGATTTGAACCCTGGACCTTTTGGTCCATAGTCCAGTACCTTAACCACTAGGCCACCACCGATCGATTTAACACAGATAATTTCAATGGTAGTAAAAATCAGAAAGTCATTTAAAAAGCTGCTCATAACTTTCATTGTCCTGAGCTGGTCCTTTGTCCTTTCATTGTCCTTTAACTTCTGTACATCACTCCTATAACCTGTACATTTTAACTAAACCTGGTTCATTCTCTCCTGACTCTTACTGACACCATGTTGCTTCAAACATTGCATGTCTTATATCTAGTACTGCACAAGTTGTCTTATATTCAGCTAACCAAGGACTCAAACTTAATCCTGTTCAGTCTCCTCCAGAAGAGGACGGGTTCTCGGTTTCTCTCAAGGTCTCTCTCTTACCTAAGAGTTAATTTTTCTTGCATTGTTGCCCCAGACTTGCTCATTTATAATCTGAAGCAATGTAGGAGATGTTATTCAATATTATTCAATACAATCCATCTTGACTTAAATATAGCCATAGACAATGGGGTGGCTGGACTAAATTGTGCTTTTTACTACTGATGCTACGTGAGATTAGCTTGCTACCAGTCAACCTTGACACAATAGCAAGCAAGGCAAGACACTACCAACGTAGTAAGCTTTTTGGATTTTGTTTGTACTTTGTACATTTTGTGTCTCAGAATAACTTCAGAAAAAGAAAATTTCAAAGTTGATAACATGAGAATTAATTTTAAATATAAAATGCTACATCATGGCTAAATGGCTAACTGCACCACCCACACTATTTCTGTGTCCAACCTTCAATGCAGTGCTAATAATAGTAGCAAAGACCAGCATATGCTGTGTTTTGTACACTGCTATGCTGGTCAACCAGCTATACCAGAAAAACCAGAAACACAACTTAGACTGACACAGATAGGAGCACAGTTAGCTTGTTAATGTAGTCTATCTAGCTAAAATACAAGGTCATTTACACAAACTGGATCGAATTACCACAATACATTTTTAATGTAAGTTTAATACATTTTACTCACGACACTCTTGCCATGTATTTACCTCCCAAACCCCCGAACTTATATTCAGGTGGACAGACTGTATTTGACTTTAGATATAACAAATATCCTGCCTGTAAAAGGTTTATGAACCCTTCGAAGTTCTTTGTTTCTTCTGTTTTTTTGGGTGCTCTTCAGACATCCTCAACCGTGCCTCCTGCATGACGTCTCAGAAGTTTTTGGACACCTCTTTCTTAAACCATTCTATCCGATACCTATTGGAGCAGTTCGCCTGTGTTTAGGTTGGGTGACTGGGCAGCATGAACTGTTGCTGGCATGGACTCTCAAGTTTGTGCAAGATTTGAAAACCTGATCATTCATGTTATCCCAGCATGAATTCACAAGATTCCAAAGAGCTTCTTGTGATGTTACTGAATGCTCGTCTTTCTCTTTCTTCAAGTTCCACAGTAAATTGGGTTTAGGTCAGATGACTGTAGATCATCTTTCATCCTCAGGTAGTTGTTCCAACGCTTTGTAGTGTGTTCATTTGGGTCATGCTGCTGCTCTCCACAAAGATCCAAACAAGCATTGTCACTAGTGTGCCAAACTTCAAACTATAGAAGGAACTCGGTTCTCCTCATTAATTCATTCCAGAAATCTTTGTCGACAAGCGGAAACGACGAGTACTGAACACTTTTTTTTCATGAGGAATAATTGAATTAATCCGTTTCAGACCCCCAGAAAATCCACACTGTATGTTCCGACAAACTGGGATATGTTCCGACGAATCCATGAATCATGAACCAAGGAGTTTAATACAGTCATAATCCTTGTTGTTTAAAACACTTACATTAACCTACAGTTGGCCAAAATCATTAACACAAAGCTTATTTTATAAGAAAGTGCTGAAAATCTCATGTAATTAAGTGAGTAATGGATTGAAAGTGAAAAGTAAAAGCAAAACACTTAGTCTATTGGTGAACCCGGGGTGCTTGCATATATACTAACTGCTCAGCCTGAAAGTGATTCGGAGAATCATCAAGCATTTTAGGACCCATGGGGACTTGTTTGCAATAACAATACATTACAGCAGATGTAAAAATAAAAATAAAACACGATAAACAGTGGTAAAATTTACCAAGAAAGAGCTATTGTGAAACTGAATCACTGAATCCCTGTGTACTGAATCGTGAATCGTGTCTCAGTTGAAAAGAGTCGCGTGCAAGTGCACCGAGTACCAAGCAAACAACGAGAGCCGAGTCAAATGTGTCTAGTCAAAATGCTTCGAGAACCGAATTCGACGAGTTCCGAGGTACCACTGCATCTAGATTTTGTCTGCATATATTAAATAAATATGGGACTGTGGTAGCCTAGCGGTTAAGGTACTGGACTATGGACCAAAAGGTCCAGGGTTCAAATCCCACCTCTGCTAAGCTGCCACTGTTGGGTCCTTGAGCAAGACCCTCAACCCACAATTGCTTTGATTGTAAGATTGTATCAACTGTAAGTCGCTCTGGATAAGGGCATCTGCTAAATGCTGTAAATGTAAGCAATATTTTTTATAATTACTTCATTCATTCATTTGTCTTCTGCAACTGTTTTACCCTTGTCAGCGTCATGTTTCTTATATATAGCCATGCACTCAGAGGGCTCACCAGAACCTCTGAGCGCATGACTACTCGTGTTTTCTTTTCTCCCCGAGTGAGGCACCTGCATCCCACAAAGGAAGAATTACTGATATGTTTCACTTCTTCACTGTGTTCAAACAAGCCAGCATTTTTAATGAGCTGATCCTCCTAGAGAACAACGTTTACCAGTGGAGATGTGGTAACTCAGTTACAACCGCAGCATCTGTCTCTCTTTCCTCTCACTTCTGGGAAGGCCTTTTTTTCCTTTGGACACTTTCTAATACAGTTATTACATCACCAGTAGAGACAGGTTCTATCGCTAATTGGGCTGACTTCAAAAGCCCATCTCTGCTCGAATGGTTCCTTTGCTCACTACACAGTAAAGTCTGCAAGAATTCCCACATAGCTTCCATCAGACCAAGCCAGTCCTGCTAAGCAGTCCTTCACTGTTCCTCTCTGCGACACCAGGCAGCTGGCAAAGTCAAGGAGAGGCTCCGAACTCCGTTTTCAATCCCTGTATCAGCCTGTTCCATGGCAGCGCTAGTATTTCAAACAGCAGGTTGCTTTCACCTCCCCCCTAGTCAGGCCCTAGTAGCTTTCACGGGTTGCACTCTGCCACTGACTCACTTGGTAGTGACTCACTTTCCCATCTGTATCAAAAACACAGGGATGAAATGATCCCATAAATAGTATGCTGTGTTTGATTCATAAATCCAAGCCTCTCAGACATAGACAACTGTAAACGTGTTATGCCAAATCAATTCTGGATCAGCTGTTTCCAAGAAGATCCCAGCAGTCCCATTTGGTGAAGTAGATGACTCAGAATTTACCTGAACCACTGTCTCTCTCTGTTTTTTTGCCTCTCTCTCTTAGTCTCTCTGTCTCTTTGTCCATCTCTCACTCTCTTGTGCCCCATCTTCTGTTATACTGAGAGGAACTAAGGTCCTGGTTTCTATGGAGATGCTAGCAGCCCCAATGCAAAAAGGGAGCGAGAGAGACGAAGAACAAGATAAAAAAAAAACACTTAAGTCCTCCGTGGAGAAAAGTTCTTGGCAGCCTTTCAGAACAGTCACAGAATAGCGTTTATATCCTTTCAGTTCCCTCACCGATGTTCAGTGCTGGTTATGAATATGTGAAATGAAGAAAAATCCCTAGCATGATGAAAAACTTTCTGGCAACTTGCAAGAATGGAAATGGTCTCAAATGACAGACAGGTCTCAGGCACAGTAGCCACTTCACAGCGATAACTAGGGGTGGATATTTTAAACGATATGATTATATCACATTGAGATACAATGCATGTAGCGATTTATTGCGGTATTTCACAGAGTCAAAAAATAGAAAAACAGCTGAAATACAACTTACAGTGTACAATCTGAGTCGTCTTAATACATCACATCACTGTGCATCTACTGGAGTGAAAATTGTAGTTTACACCTGTGTAAACTGTGTTATTTCTTCCTTCAAAGTAAATCGATATTTTGTGCTGAATATCGATGTACTATATCGCGTAAATAAATATCACAATATATTGCCGTATCGGTTTTTTTAGCACAGCCCTACCAATAACCACAATGCTATTGCGCCAAGATATCAGTCTTTCCTATTTCTTAAAGAACATGGATGTATGTGGATTGTATTAATATACACTATGGCTCTAATATTGTTAAATTCCCAAATGATCCCAAATACTAATTTGCTTGTGCAGTCAAATAAATTGCATGATGTAGCTAATGGGTGTCTTGTGGGTGATTTACAAAGAGTAGCTATGGAAATGAGGAGAAAACAACATTTTTTGCCTGTATTATGCCCAGATCTCAAAGGGACCCACTGCAGATCCACTACAGCAGTATGGGTCTGTGTTGGTGGCGAGAGATCACACTCCGGTGACACTGACAACAATGGCAACATTAACTGTGCAGAAGAAAGGCGTAGACTTTCTTATTTTGATAAGAAAGCCCTGTGGATGCTAAAAACAATCGGCATAATACTGGATTTTTGCATGGTCGTTCTTAACACCTATACTTTCTTATGTCTCGCAGTCTCCCACACCTCTGTAGACTCTCTAATTAAACAATTTATGTTATTCATGCAACCCCCAGTGACTTAGGGAACATATTTATCTTTAAATGTGTATACTACTACATTAACATTTAGTCATTTAGCAGATAGCCTTATCTAGAATGACTTATGACTGCTACAGTCTTACAATCGTTGGGTAAGGATTCCAACAGTTGCAGCTTGGAGGTGTGGTTTCAACCCTGAACCTTCTGGTCCCAAGTCCAGTACCTTAACCGCCAAGCCACCATGGTTCCACAACTCCTACTTTGAACACTTTTCCCAATTCTGTGGAGCACTTTCCATAATTCTTTGGTGACCCTGACTGGATGGAGGATTTTTTCAGATTCTGTGAAGCAACCTTCCCAATTCCTTAAAGCTAATTCAATTGGAAAATCTCGCTTATTATGGGAAGTAACTGCATAACCTTCCCAGATTCAATGGGGCATTCTTCCTCATTCATGCTTGGAAAACAAATCTGTGAGCTTTATAACTGGGAACTGAATATACATTTGTGGCCCCATTTTCCATGCTTGTGCTCACATTTTATGACCGTTCTGAATTGCAAACGCATTTAGAACAAAATTACAGCGCATAAAGTTAATACATTTTACACACCAAACTTTTCAATGCTTTTTTTGGTCAACCAATAAAATATAAACTCACAAATTTGTTCTACCAATTACGTACCAAGCTACCACTGTTGGCTCCTTGAGCAAGTTGCAAATGCTTGGATTGTAAAATTATATCATTTGTAGGTCGTTCTGGATAAGGGAGTCTGCTAAATGGCTATTGTTCACTCTTCCCTCCATTCAAACAGTCTGGGGAAGTACATTCTGCACTTTTATAGGACACAGAATGTAATGCAATCAGTCCAGAGTGACCACATGGCTTAACATGAATGGCACACAAGATAAGAGCTTGTACATGCTGTTTCTAATAAAAGTGTATAATTAAAAAGATATGTTGCATTAACGTTATCTCTTATCTGCTCTTATCTGCACAAGATTTTGGGGACTCTGAGAACCGAAAAGCCTGTTCTAGAATTCTTTGGGCTGGATGGCACTGCATTGAAAAGCCGAGTTAAAGTCTCTGATGCAGCACTAGGGGATAATCCCGCTGTCTGGTCTCTGCTATGGTGGGCTAGCAAATTGCAGCTGCACCACCCGAGCATCATTAAATTTGTTCAGAGAGGATCAAAAAAATATCTCAGTGTACTTCAATTTTCGTCAGGCGGTTCAAAAAACATGTACGCGAATGCAACTTGCAATTACAATTCAATTATTCAAACATTTTTGAAAATCACATAAAACAGAGTTATAAAACAGATGTTGTAGGGCCCAGGGGGTCGGGCCATTTTTCAGACACAACTTGACCTGGGCACATGCCCCCAGTAAAAAAAAGTTGCTTGCGATTTTTGTTACCCACCCAAAAAAAATCAATAGGGGTTAAAAAGCAATTTTACTCCTGGGTTGCTGAGCAGAACTAACAGACATGCCATTGCCAAATTCCACAAAAACCAAGCACTTACAATTTTCGCCCCCATAATGCCTCAGCACCTTTCCAAATTGCTTAAAGCAGTTTTAATGTGCTTTCAGTCAGAGCCAAGTGTTCGGGTTTTTTTCGGTAACAGAAGGTAATAGGAACATCCGCAAAAATATTTAAAGAATAAGTCAGAACACGCAGCAGGCAGGGTAGGGATGATAGGCTCCATAGTTATTATGTTTTTGGCCACTGTCTAAGCCGTATAATCTTACCAAAAGTACATAATTAGACGACTAGAAAGCAAGGCATTCATTAAACAGCCAAAGGGCCCTCAGTTTCTGTTAGCTGGTAAAAACACAAAATTAATGAAGTTCAATTACGAAATTCTTTAGTATTTTGTTTGTTTTTATTGCTAGCCATGGAAAAAGTAACGCCCTCTCATACCCCTCCTTTAGTGTTCAATGGGGATTAATCTGCTTGTGTTTAACGGCTTGTGCATTTGATATTGCACAGGTCTGCCCCTAAGCAGAGGGGGGACAGCTGTTGTCACTTGTTATTTCAGCTGTTGTTTTAAAATTTCATAAAGTGAAACTAACAGTGGGTGTGAAAAAAAACAAAGAAAAAAAAAGTGTTTGGCCCCCCTTCCTGATTTTCCTATTTTTTTTGTATTTTGTTGTTCCACCAACTTAAGTGTTTGGGAACATCAAGCCAATTTTATTTAAATATTAGTCAAAAGACAAACACAAGGGTAAAACCACCAAAAATGCAGTTTTATTAGTTTTAGGTTTTAAAAGAAGGTGGTTTATTATTAAGGAAGAAAAACAAGTCCAAACAGCCAACATGGGCCCCATGTTGTTGAAAAAAAGTGATGGCCCCTTTCCTTTGTTAAACATAAAACTTTTACTATGGGTTTATCACCACCTGAGTTCACTGTCTTCTAGCCACACCCAGGCCTGACATGATATTGCCACACCTGTTCTAAATTCCAGGACATCACTTAAATAGGGAACCTTGCCGGGCAAAAGAGAAGAGAAATGTACACACCAAAAGGTCCTTAAAAGCTACACATCATGCTGAGATCCAAAGAAATTCAGGAACAATTGAGAAAGAAAGTAATTGAGATCTATCAGTCTGGAAAGGGTTATAAAGCCATTTCTAAAGCTTTTCGAAAACCACTGCTGAGCAAAAAGAACATTAAAGCTCATCTCAATTTTTCCAGAACACATCTTGATGATCCCCAAAACGTTTGGGAAAATATTCTGTGGACTGACGAGACAAAAGTTGAACACTTTGGAAGGTGTCTCCCATTACATCTGGTGTAAAAGTAACACAGCATTTCAGAAAAAGAACATTATAGCAACAGTAAAATATGGGGGTGGTAGTGTGATGGTCTGGGGCTGTTTTTGCTGCTTCAGGACCTGGAAGACTTGCTGTGAGAAATGGAACTATGAGTTCTGCTCTCTACCAACAAATCCTGAAGGAGAATGTCCGGGCATCTGTTCGTGACCTCAAGCTTAAATGAACTTGGGTTCTGCAGCAGGACAATGATCCAAAACACACCAGCAAGTCCAGCTCTGAATGTCTGAAGAAAAACGAAATGAAGTCTTTGGAGTGGCCTAGTCAAAGTCCTGACCTGAATCCTATTGAGATGCTGTGGCATGACCTCAAAAAGGCCGTTCATGCTCGAAAACCCTCCAGTGTGGCTGAATTACAACAATTCTGCAAAGATGAGTGGCCAAAAGTCCTCCATAATGCTGTGAAAGACTCATTGCAAGTTACTGCAAATGCTTGGTTGCAGTTGTTGCTGCTAAGGGTGGCCCAACCAGTTATTAGGTTTAGGGGGCAATCACTTTTTCACACAGGGCCATCCAGGTTTGGATTTTTTTCCTCCCTTAATAATAAACACCTTCATTTAAAAACTGCATTTTGTGTTTACTTGTGTTGTTTTTGGCTAATATGTAAAATGGTTTGATGTTCCCAAACACTTAAGTGTGACAAACATGCAAAAAAAATAGGAAATCAGGAAGGGGCAAACACTTTTTCACACCACTGTGTGTAGAATATCGCAATATATCGCAACGCAGTGTATCATGATATAACCGTATCGTGAAGTCCTTTCCAATACATACCCAAGTATGCACCACAAATCTGTTGACATACCCAGACAGACATCCCACACCTTTAAAAAAGAAGGTGAGCGCTTGTTGGAGACAAAAGAACACAATATGTTTAATAAAGAACTAGGTCATGGAGTCACTTTATAACCATGTATTGGTTTTAGGCTGCAGCAAAGTATTAGTGGCTTTGGCTGTTGTGTACAGGTGTTTGTGCTCCAGGCACTCTGAATGAAGTTGTGTCTATAACCGCAGTCGTCTTGCTCCCTGCAGACTGCTGAAAAATGAGTCTTTTCAGGAACACGGCTCCAGGCAGAGGAGTTTGATGCTAAATGTGCATGACTGTAGGAGTGCTCTAGTGTGAGCACAGTGGCACAGACACAACCGCCTTAACAAAAGACTCGGGCTCTCCGAAATCGTTCAGCTGCAGTGCATACAAAGCGCCAAACCGAAACCCTGAAAGCCGGATCTGGGGTCACACAAGGTGGCAAACAGGATGGTCGCTACAATTCGGCCTCGGATTTGGCTAGCAGTTTGGCTCAAGCTCGCAGGAAGCCATTTACATCCGACAGAACCGTGCAAATTAAAGGGGAGGAAGAGGAAATACACAGGCCCAATCCACATGCACCCTGACCTCATCGTGTAATACAAGGTACACGCAAGAGGAAGGTTTTGTTTTGTGCAGCTGCCATAGTGTCAAACAGTCAAGTCGGGGTCAAGTCGTTTCACCGAGGTGTGTCTCTATTGAAGCTCCTTCAACACCGAAATTACCTTTGCAAGTAACAAACCGTGAATGAAGTCAGAGGTCTTGCTTAACTGCCAAAAGTGGTGTCCTGGCAAGGCAGGGATTTGAACTCATTACCTTCCAAATAGTACTTCTGAACCTTAGTCACTGAGACACCAGTGTCAGAATGGGAAATATACATTTACATTTACAGCATTTAGCAGACGCCCTTATCCAGAGCGACTTACAATTGGTACAGTCTTACAATCCAAGCTATTGTGGGTTAAGGGTCTTGCTCAAGGACCCAACAGTGGTAGCTTGGCAGAGGTGGGATTTGAACCCTGGATCTTCTGGACCAGAGTCCAGTACCTTACCCGCTAGGCTACCACAGTCCAATCCCATCTGATATAGAACCTGCACCGATATATCTACATCCAATCCCAAATTGGGCAAGCCTAGGGCGACAGTGGCAAGGAAAAACTCCCTTAGTGTGAAAAAGCCGTGGTCGCGCAATAATCGTTCTTATTTTTCACCTTCAATGCATTATTCAGTACTTTATTATAAAATAAGCTTTATGTTAATGATTTTGCCCAACTGTTGTTCTAATGAAAGTGTTTTAAGCATGTTAAAGCTAGGCTACGCTATTTAATATACAGTATATATTAAACTCCTCGGTTTACGATAAATTCAGCATCCCATGGACTTGTCAGAACGTATCCCCATCGTGAGCAGAGTGAAGACGGAAATTTTTGAGTGGACAGGGAGCAGAAAAGAAGAAATGCTGGAATGGAGAGGGAGCTAAGGGATTACGGAACAAATTGAGCGGCGAGTCGAAATTCCTGCCACTCCACTCACATGATCTGCTCTGGAGTCTATCTCCTTAGAACAGGAGGATGCTGACCTAAGTCCATAGAGAGGCTGGGTAGCGGTCACTGTTTCAGCTGGCCTGGATCATTACCTTCCTCAGACAACTCAAATCATGTCGGCATGTGATGTTCGACTTGGTCGAAAGGCACTGTTGACCCTCGAGCCCAGGTGTCTGGAAATGACATCGTGTCCGACGTGCTATAATAAAGTCTCCAAAGCTTTGGGCCAGATGGTCTCTTATTGTGCCCGTGTTGAACTCTTGCCACACACATGTGCACAGAGTTCTAGTTTCCTGCCTTTGTAACCAGGACGTGTTCAGGTTTCATCCACGGTGTTCCTGCTCTACAGCTTTCACATTTAGTTCTCTCTGCAATCCTGTCAGGTTTTAGTCCATGGTTGCAATATTGCTATGAGCTGATGAAATCCTGAGATGCTTTGCTCTATATTCTTCAATCAGATCTTCTGTTATGAATAAAGACAACAAAGTGATGGCAGATTTCCGGTGATGGCAGGACTAAAGTTTTACATGCTGTAGGAAAAGGCAATCATTTTAGCTCTAAAACCAGAGAGAATAATGCAGTATGCATACTGTTTTCCTCAATTTCATACACCGAGTTGCTTTTCTATCTCACAGCTTCCCTGTGTGTCATTAAAGTTCTCACCTCTCTTTCTTTCTCCTACAGCCCAAATGTGTGAAACAAGCTCCTCTTTCTTCGGCCTCCTCACAAAAGCCGACTTTCATTCCTTGTAGAGATGGCATCACACGAGCTCAGTTTCCCGAGTGATGCCTTGTAAATAAACCAAAGCGACTGCCAAAACTGGATGGCGCTGGGACTGTGTGGTTGCGTGTGCAGAGTCTATCTAGTGTTAGCATGTCAACCTCAATTTAAAGTTGGGGAATGGGTTTAATATGTCTAATGCAAGAAGCCTTTTGTACTGCTTTCTCTCCTGGGCCCCAGATGGGAAATTCCCCCATTATCTACAGTCTATTCCTGGTTAAATGACCCAATGTACATTCAGAACAATTACAGAAACAAGATCGGGGTAGGCCTGGGCTTCCCTCCCTCCTGCTCAATGAGACGTGTGGCGACTTGTGAATGGAGCGATTTTCATCGGCTTGCCTCATGCTGACCTGGGACTGATTCCAGAATCCAGAGTGACAGCCATATTGCAGATCAGGAAAACAACAGTATTATCAGGCCATAGCAGGTCCACTACTCAAAGTCTGTCATCAGTGTTTGGACAGCTAATTTTAAGTCATCATGAAGCTTAATAATTGGAGTGTTTGACAGCTAAGGGTTCATTGACCTCTTGCTGGTAAATAAAACCCATAAAACTTTGCAGCAAACTGAAAATCTCTTGTAACCTGGTCCTTTTTTCTAGATTTATTCTTGAAATTGAAACCAATTTGGTTAAGGAATTTATGAAGACAATAATTAACTGCAAAGGCTCTTGAATCTGCATGTGATGTAACAAGCAATGTTTCAAACAATCATTCATTCACTCAATTTCCTATCCATTTAATCCTGGACAGGGTTGCTGGAGACTACCCTAGATAGACTGCCAATCCATTATAGGAGAAACTCTCACCCACACATGACAAACAGTTATAATGATTAGAAGCTACCCTTAAACTACAGGTAGCATGAGCAAGTGGCATGACTATAAACCCCAATAGAAGTGATTAGTTTGGCATCAAGGTAACACTTGATGCCAGAGCTTACCTTTAATAGGACTCAAGATCTAAAGCAACTCTGTGTATCGAACTAACTAATGCCTATATGCATATTTTTACATTATATTTATTTTAACTATCACTATAAGACTTATTTGACTAGATAAATCAGTTTCATTACTACATTTATCATCTACACCACCCAAGGAGGTTGATCCATTTTGAGTCTTGATCCTCCCAAGGTTTCTTCCTCATAACGCTTAGGGAGTTTTTCCTTTCCACTGTCGCCCTAGGCTTGCTCAATTATGGACTGGTCCTAGAATATTAGACGATAATCTAAAATTGTAAAGCTGCTTTGAAACAATGCTCCATTGTAAAAAGCGCTATAGAAATAAATCTGACTTGACTTGACATGACAGCTCTAAGACCAGCAGCTCTGTCGGTGTTACAATGCTGACCTAATCCAGGCATCTCTGATCCACCAGAAAAGGTCAATGCCAATATTTGGACTGTTACAAAGAAATGAGCACAAGATCAGATGCTCTGACACTCGAGATGCATAAAATGACACAGGCACATATGGGGGCTGACACACAATGATGACACCGACTCTCTTGGGGGCTGACAAATGGCACCAGATGGCCTGGAGATCAACAACATGGACCTATATGGTAGGTGAACCTAAGAAAATGGCCACTGAGTGTATTTTCAAGGTAGGTACGGGTATTTTATGATTGCCCAAATTAAGATATTTCGACTTTACAATGGGAATAGTACACATAAACACACGTTCAGCTGAAACCGTACTCAAATTTTCCATGCGACATGCGATTCCCAGTAGTCTCCTAAAATCTGAAGAGGAAGTCTGCAATGGGGAGTCACGTGGGGGCAGTGATGAGCGCTGGGAAATGTATCATGTCCCTTTGGTGTCAAGTGAATATCAGTAAAAATCAAATGGAAGTGAAGTGTTTTAAGGGGCAACAGAAATCAGTCTAATCTAATTCTATTTCAAGACAGGCATGGTATTTTGATACTCTGCAAGTCAAACCCATTAGAAAAAAACACAAAAATACAAACTGATAAAAGGCTGACAGACATTTTAAACAACACTTCAAAGACAGAGTTTGATTTTTGTTCTGTACAGACTGACCTTCCCATTGGTTTTGCTCTTGTTGTTTCCACAGGGAGACGACAACGAGGAGTTGACATCTTCATGGATACGATCGAGCAGCCACAGCAGGAACTCCAGAGCATCATGTTGGGAATTCCCTCGGAACTGTGTACCGTACTTGGAAACAATCATCTGTGAAAGACAAGACACTAATGAGCCAGGTCCACTGACTGGCCTTTGTTTACCTCCATCAGCAAACATGAGAATGCATTAACTGAATAATAACATGATATCGAAAAATAACAAGCACAATCCTATTTGAGTTCCAGATTACAGCTTCATGAATAAATCATGTTATTCCTGCATCCTCTTTGTGTGCTGTCCATTTATTTTCTCCAAAAAGTCATGATGTTCAAAAATAGCAGCCAGTTATCTCGTGCAGAAATTGCTGGCTTGTTAGGAACTGGGATGCAAAAGGGACCAGCTGGTGGATGTAAATTGCATTCTGCTGTGTTGCTGAGTGATGTTTGCTCTCAGCTGATCACGGTTTTGTTAGCATAAGAAGTGAGCAATCACGTCTCGTAAGAGCAGTCTTAGACGGCACTTCAGGAACTGAAACAGAACAATGTCTTATCAAGCATGTCTGCGCAAACTAGGCAGAATGGAGCAATTCGCTTTCCTGTTTCTCATAGAATCAAATATCAAAGCTTTCTGGATTGGCATCCGTACAGTGATCGAGCCCACACCACAGAAACAATGACAGCGTGCTTTGAGTCAATCTGTGTCCAGTAGTTACATGGGTGGTGTTGTGTCACTGAACATTACGTGGCATAAAATGAATCAATAGAATGAGGTAAATTTGAAAATGATACAGATTCAGTGGTTCAGGCCTATATCGGCCCTGGCACTCAGTATCAGGTCATTTCATCCCAAGCCCTGATTACAGATGGGTTGGAGGAAATAACTCAGAATTGAACTCAATTTTTTCATACTTTAATACGCAGAAATAAAACATTTCCCGCTACAGCCTGTGCCTCCATCTGTTAACTAACTACACACTTTCTATCTAAATAGTCTATGTGCAGACAGAATGTGTCTCAAATAACATTATTTTCATCTGTTTTTCTTTATTGTTACATCTACAGTACTGTATTCTTAGTGCAAATAAGTCTCCATGGGTCCTAAAAGGGTTGGTTTATAAGAGCCAGCCGAAAGCAAAACAGGAATTGAATGCTCCAGAACACTGGTTGCAGTTGCAGTCATCAATAGAGTAAGGAAGCATTTACTTTTCACTTTCAATCCATTATGCCACAAATTACATGAGATTTTTCAACTCTTTATTATAAAATAAGCTTTGTGCTAATGATTTTGGCCACTGTAAGTTAATGTAAGTGTTTTAAACATTGACATTCTTATCATTGGCTCTGCTATTATACAATACAGACCGCTTTACCAAATTGTTAAATTGCTCATGATGCATTTAACTTATGATGGATTTGTCTCAACATATCTCCATCATAAATCAGCCAGCACCTGTACAATACAGCCCCATTAATACCTTATACATTGTGGGGACTGTGTGAGGACTGTGGTAGCCTAGTGGTTAAAGTACTGGACTATGGACCAGAAGGTCCAGGGTTCAAATCCCACTTCTGCCAAGCTACCACTGTTGGGTCCTTGAGCAAGGCCCTTAACCCACAATTGCTTGGATTGTAAGACTGTATCAATTGTAAGTCGCTCTGGATAAAGGTGTCTGCTAAATGCTGTAAATGTAAATGGATTTTCTGGGGTCTGGAATGGATTTATTTAGTTTACATTATTCCTTATGAGAAAACTTTGTACCACTGTACGTCTACCTAGTTTCTAATTTTACAGCTAAGCTGTACAATACAGCGTTAACTGACCACCGGATTAATATCCGTTCACTTTAACGCCCAGGTCTTATCAATTATAATAAATTATAATAGGAAATAAAAATCTGTCTTTTAATGCCGGATGTTGAGGCCGTAAGCATCCAATCACCATCTCAACAGCCAATCTGACTGATCTTCCGTGCTGCTTGTAAAACTGTCTATCAATGCATTTTTGTCTTCCATCAAATGAAATGATCATTATACCATCTTTTAAAGTGTTACGGCTTTCCCCTACACAGGGTCCCCTACAGCTAACACAGGCAGGGCTAAATGCTAACACACAACACTAGGCAAAACAAGGACAAGGCTAACATGGTTACACAACAGCCAAAAGAAACCCATTAAAAACACACACAAAGAAGTTCAGAAACAAGACACACAAAAGATGGAAGAGCATCAGAGAGTAGAGCGACACGCTGAAGAGACCCAACACATGAGAACTGAAACAAAGGGGTATAGACAGAGGAGAGGAAGCTGGCCGTAATTAGGCAGCGGAAAGCTGTGGAAAGAGAGAAGTGTTAGAGGAAGACCAAGCAAGATGATATAAGCCACATGTGGCAGACAACAACACATCATCCTGACATGGCTTTCTTACATTCTTCCCCCAAGGCACGGCACAAAACAGACAGACAAAAGAAACGAACAAGAGCAAAGGACGAACATAACAGAGGGGGTGCCACTGGTTCATACACAGATTGACTCTCAAGTGCCCCCCCACCAAACAGTACCAGTCACTATACACTTGTGTCACTATATGGACCAATCAGTACATACTTTGGTCACTCAGGGTTCCTATGCTCTGAGTACCCAACCTTGAAGTAGGAGCTAAAAAGTCCCTGTACATGGCGTCCTGAGGACGTTCCAGTTCCTGCACTGCGAACACGCCTTATGGTGGACCTCTAGGTGGACCTCATGAAATGGCCACTGAGATTAAGTACAAGGCAGATGTTCCTAATAAACTGGAAGCAGAGTGTGTAGTTTGCATTAAATAGCGCAGTGCATTATATAACTTTCCACCACGTCTATTTATATCTAAGCAATATTCTAGAAAATTAGATTTTTTTTTT
>JAJAGP010000742.1:0-263713 GCA_025084515.1 Ancistrus triradiatus | reverse complement strand
GTTTTTATTTAGGCAAGTAGAGAAAGGACTGATTTATTCTGTATCATAATTAACGTTACCTCAGAACAGACTCACTGGACTCGGCTGGTCTCGACAACAATTTCCACCTTACCCCCATGCTGAGACCGAGTCCAAATGAGTTTGAGACCGAGACAAGACCCAGACCACTCGTTTGTGGTTTATGGACCGTTTGTGGTTTGTGGTTTATGGCTTTTTCATATGCCACCATGTTATGCAATGTCATGCTGCATTTATATGTTGTTTATCATTTTCCTCTAACTTCTTTTGTAGACAGTTCAGCTGTCCAACTTAATACGGCTGTACGTGAGCTGTGGAGATTTGGGAGTGACAACGGACAATAAACACAGTACATATAGGCTTCAAAGGGAAGGAGGAGGGGAGCATGCTTTTATCTGAAACATGAGTGGGAGACTAAGCTGCGGGTTTTCATTCCAACCAAGCAAGAGCTACACCTGACACCTCTCATCAGCTGATTAAACAAGTGGAATCAGGTGTAGTTCCTGCTTGGATGGAACGAAAACCTGTTGTCCACCTCTGATCTGAATGGTTCTGAAGAAAACTCTGGGACTCTGGTAGCCTAGTGGATAAGGTACTGGACTATGGACTAAAAGGTCCAGGGTTCAAATCCCACCTCTGCCAAGCTGCCACTGTAGGGTCCTTGAGCAAGACACTTAACCCACAATTGCTTGGATTGTATATAATATAATTTGTAAGCTCTGGATAAGGGCGTCTGCTAAATGCTGTAAATGTAAAACTCCAACTTAACACCAGAGTGTGACACTGGTTCTGGTTGATCATTTTAAATACATTTAGTCCCCGATTTACAATGGAGATATGTTGTGACAAATCCATCGTGATTTGAATTTATCGTAAACTGAGGAGTTTGATATATACTGTATATCATAACATTAAATATGCTTAAAACACGACCACAGCTTTTCCCACCGCTCATCACTCCCGCCATGTGACTCCCTACATCGCGCACTGCCGACTTCCTCATCGGAGTGTGAGAGAGCATCATACTGCGTATCGATTGTCCAGAAAAACTGTGGTTAAGGTACTAGACTATGGTTAAGACTATGGGTAAGGCCTGTGGTTAAGGTACTGGACTATGGACCAGAAGGTCCAGGGTTCAAATCCTGCCTCTGCCAAGCTGCCATTGTTGGGTCCTTGAGCAAGACCCTTAACCCACAATTGCTTGGATTGTTAGATTGTATCAATTGGAAGTCGCTCTGGATAAGGGCGTCTGCTAAATACTGTAAATGTAAATGTTGAATATGTATTTGTGTTTATTATCAAATTCCCATCATAAAGTCGAAATATCTTAAGTCGGCTCATCAGGAGAACCTGTACTGTATGTTCCTAATAACAGATCAGTCACAATGTGTTGTGTAGCATCTCGTGTGTTTAATGTGCATTTTTGTAATATGTAGTACACTGAGTGGAATGCATCGTGGGGTTGCCTGCCGCCGCCTGGTTTGACCAATAGGGCAAACTGTGTACATCCTCCCAGCCAAGGTATGCAATACTCTTTTCGCCAGCTCGTACCAGAGCTCCTCCTTGTTCCTGTCCTTGATCTGTATTTGAACCTGACTGGAGTTTGTCGAACCTGTTTCTTGTAATTAGTCTCATTTCTTTCGTCACAGTACACTGTCTGTTCGTCACATAGCATTGGACGGCTGTCTACTGCAATTCGGTTATCTTTCGCCTTGTTGCTTGTCTTGCTTCGGTCCTTTGTTCTGATTGTCCATTGTCTGGTTTGACCTCTGATATGGATAATGACAACAATTCTCGAGCAAGCACCACACAAAGACAACCTGCTACTTAGGTCTCTGACTCAAATGTCATACATCTGTTGGTAAAACAGTGGGAAAGGGCACCATGGTCAGCTTCACCGCCAGCTCTATACAGGTGACCTATCTATTTAATGGCTGCTTTGTTTGAGTTTCTGTGCACCAGTCTCCAAACACTCTTATCTCTCTACAACTATGCCAAGAATTTGACTGTGACAGTTTAGATCTCTTAAATCTCTAAAACAGCATCGACGCCACAGAAACAAATAGGAAGTTCAAGGTGGCATTCATCCTCCTTTCGTACATTCCCCTGACTGAACACACCTGTTTCAGCTTACAGCTTTTCATTCATTAGAATGTGTATAAGAGCAGTGCTGTGGTTCTCCGGGACCTTCCTCTGGCATTCCTGCTATACATTCAGATTTAGCATTGAAATATCATATCTTTATCCAAATCATAAAAGACTGATAGAGAAAGTAAACTACAGCTGAATATTTTAGTACTCAGGTTTCAAGCCCTGCATTCTCAGCGTCATATCTTCTCAGAGTTGGTCATAACCGGTTGAACCAGTGATTACGTTCAAATGTCCAAAGCTCATTTCAGGCGCAGTCTGTCACATGTTCAGTCCAATTTGTAGGCGTGACTGGAGCAAAATGTATGACCGCTTCAGAGGCTTAACAGGATAAAACCAGGAAATGTTTACAATTTGTCCACAAAGTGACAAAGAAAAACTCTCCCATCTCCTGTAAAATGACGTGAGTTACAGAAATGACGTGAAAAGGCTGCTCCAATTTGTAGGGAACGTTAATAATAACAGCACTCCATTCATACCAGTAAGATGAAGAGGAAGAAGGAACTGCATTTCAAAAAACATAGTGATGGAGAGATTACAGTCCTTCCACTACGACCATTCATATTTTTGTTTAAAAACCACTGACATGGTAAAAACTTCTCAGAGCTTTCTCTGTGCATGCCACAAGTGCACTGAACTGCACTGAACAAAATCTGTCACTGTTGCATGATAAAGCCTTCAAGACTCCAAATGAATACTTTAGGCTATATAGCCTGCTTCTCAGTGACAGTCAAAATCAGTTGTGAGTCTTAAAAACATCTAGTATCATCTACCTTTGGGCATAACTGCAATCATAACTGCAACCAAGCGTTTGCGATAACTTGCATTGAGTCTTTTACAGCATTGTGGAGGAATTTTGGCCACTCATCTTTGCAGAACTATTGTAATTCAGCCACACTGGAGGGTTTTTGAGCATGAACGGCCTTTTTAAGGTCATGCCACAGCATCTCAATAGGATTCAGGTCAGGACTTTGACTAGGCCATTCCAAAGTCTTCATTTTGTTTTTCGTCAGCCATTCATCCGTTCATTCGTCCCTAGAGTGTCCTTTGACAGCTCTTTGGTCTTGGCCATGGTTGAGTTTGGAGTCTGACTGTTTGAGGCTGTGGACAAGTGTCTTTTATAGAAATAACGAGGTCAGACAGGTGCCATTAATACAGGTAACGAGTGGAGGACAGAAGAGCTTCTTAAAGAAGAAGTTACAGGTCTGTGAGAGCCAGAAATCTTGCTTGTTTGTGGGTGACCAAATACTTACTTTCCACCATGATGTATAATTAAATTCTTTAAAAATCCTACAATGTGATTTCCTGGATTTTTTTCCTCATTTTGTCTCTCATAGTTGAAGTGTACCTATGATGAAAATTACAGACCTCTCTCATCTAAGTCGGAGAACTTGCACAATCAGTGGCTGACTAAATACTTTTTTGCCCTACAGTAGTAAGGTGTTTGGACAATGCCCAGATAACGTGCAATTTCACAGTACATATTGTGGATGTTAAGCATGTAAACTTGTGTATATATAAGCTGTTAACAGTGAGACATGAAGTCACTCCTTCTAAACGGCAATAAACCAACAGAAAAGCTACCAAAACTAATAGCTGCTGCTAAGACTGTTACAATAACACCAGTAAAAACACAGTTACATACATTCTATAGAAATAAACAGGGGTGATATATAAGACATTACATGATGAAGTAGCAACTCATACAAAATCATTTTTAACCCTAGTACTAGTATAACACAAACAGGTTTCCTCACTCACGTTCCAATGGCTGTAAGCATACCTAAGCACCGTCTCTCCTAGATAGCTTAAGTATCACCTTTCCCTTTCAGTTTCTGTGATTATGCTACGACTACCTCACAACATGCTAATCTTCTTTTCAAAACAACGCGTGTTTTGAAAGTTGCTAGCTAGTAAGAAAGGCAGCTCTCAAAACCTTAGAAAATTCAGCCCCCGGAGGGCTACATACACAAATCACAAAAGCACACATTCAAGATACACACAACACGTTTCCATTTATGAATGAAAAAGACAATCTTTGTGGTTAACATGGTGACACACAATTCTAGATTATCCTTTGCTGGATCATAAATAGCCTCAGCAGACTACAGTAAAACAAATCAGGAACTATTCAGACAAAAGAGCTCTAGAAGAAAAGTTTGTGAACCCATTGGGATTACGAGACTTTTCGGCATTGCTCAAAATGTGGTCTGGTCTTCCTCAAAGTCGTAATAATACCCTGTATAAACACAACTGGTCTAAACTAACAACCAACAAACAGTTGTATCTGTCAAAGTCAAATCAAAGTGAACGTCAGATTTATTTGTATAGCACTTTCTTACAACGGAGCATTGTCTCAAAGCAGCTTTATAAACATCTAAGCCCATAACCCTAACTGAGCAAGCCTGGGATGATGTGACAAGGAAAAACCGCCCTAAATTTTAGAGGAAGAAGCCTTGGTAAGACCAACTTTCAAAGAGAGACCCAACCTCCTTGAGTAGGCTGGACGATACACATAAGGATTAAAGTTACCTAATAAGGTTTTCGTAATAGTTTGAATAAGAATTGAAAGAGAGAACTTGTTTAAAGAAAACATAATAAATAAAATAAAATAAAATATAATATACAGTATAATAAATGAAAAATAATACAGTATTATGACAAGTATAACATAGATAATATAAAACTAAAAATATAAGACAACAGAATACATAAATAAAATATTGAACATAACATCGATAATAATATAATAGTATAGAGTGGAAACTTGGCAGAGTTCGGATTTGAACCCTGAACTTTCTGGTCCATAGTCCAGTACCTTAACCACCACAGTCCTAGTAATAGTGAAAGACCTGAAGTATTTTCTAGATCTTTGTTCAAGTGTCATCTTTTGCCTTCCATGGAAAATTCATGTACAGATTCTTCTGAGCAGCTCAGAATACTATTTATAATATGCTTTTAGAGCGTTTTAGCTTTACATATTTCGCCACACACGTCCTCCTGTTTCTAACGATCTCAATATGTCACTTAGGACCCATTTTCCCTGAGCCTTATCAAACTCATTAACTAAAGCAAAAAACAGGATAAGATATTCAGCACTGGACTGTTTTTCAAAAGTTAACACAACTCTTCCTACCTCAGCTCCAGTTTCATAATAGTACGTGTTGGATGATTGATGGTTACACCATGCTGGACTCAACAAATATTTTACCTAGTGGGAGGTTTAAATTACAGGGTAATTTCTTTGCTCATAGCCAACTTGTGCAAGGCGTTCATTAAGCCCAAACCAGGGTTTGTGTTACTTCTTGCTTTCTTCAAGTTAATGTCTATGAACTCATGCGACAATTTATGTGACACATTCATGATCCCAAAACCCTTTCTTTCAGTATCAAGACAAATAGAAATGGGTTCTGTGTAAACCAAAGGCTCCCTGATACCAGTCCCTGAGTTTCTTGGTGATTTTGACTTTGTACCTTAAAGTCTTTCCGTCTTTTTAACAGAACTGACCATTGTAAACCCACATCTACAGCATTTAGAGACTGCATCGATCCAGCCTGATTTACAAATGGCGCAATGTTACAACATACAATCTGAGCAATCATGGATTAAGGGCCCAAAAGTGACACCTTAGCAGGGTTGGGACTTGAACCCCAATCCCGTGGTCAACAGGTACCTGAACCTCTACACCACCACAGTCCCATGTAGTCCTAGAGTTGGTACTAAAAAGCTGTAACTTACAAATGGTCATTATACCATTGCTAAAACATTGATACATCTAATCTAACGACGACCTAAGACTTTTGCACAGTACTGTACATAATACCAAATTAACCATAATCATAATTGCCAGTAAACTTGATTTGAATGAAATATTATATGGTTAATATGGTGCATTATAGGTTATTTGATTTAATAATCTTGCATCAACTGGTGAATTAATATTTTAATTAGTGACTTAGAAGAAATGTTGGCTCCAGTCGACGAGACGAGAGCCTACCTCATAAACCCTGGGTAGGAATACACCCTGAATGGGGCATTGGTCCATTACAGGGCAACACATTCATCCAATCACAGACAGGAACAATAAAGAGTAGCCAGTCCACCTACTGCCATGTTTTTGGTGGGGGTGACAAAACCAAAGTGCTCAGAAAAAACCCATATGTTCACAAGCAGAACATAAACTCCACACAGACATTAACCCTGGAAACCCAGAACCTGGAGCTATGTAGCACCAACACTACCTGCTGTGCCCCTGCACGACCCAGGTCCTTACTAGTGCTGCAAAATTCTCCACCCATTTTAGCAGGTGGCACTTAAATTTCTTCCTGCTTCTCAAAGGTGGTGGGTTTCTCTGGTACCTGGCTAACACATGGTCCTGTGTGTTATTTTTATCTTACAACAGCAATATGAAACTATTGCTTCCCCATTTTAGTAAACACAGCAAAGTGTCAAGTGTAGGCGCTCCAATATACTATAATTATAATAATCTTAGTGTATGAATTGCATCGAATTATGGTCGCAACAGGCAGGGTTTGAGTTCTCCTAATTAAAGGACAATTCATCTTGTTTGGGACAAAATTGAAGGCAACATCTACCCTTTAAACTGAACTCAATGAAGCCTGTAATTCTATTCACTTCACCAGATCGGCATGAAAGGTTGAACTAAATAAGCAATGAATTAACATGAATGCAAGTTAACCAACTAAACCTTGAGGCTGGACCAGCGGTATGTCAGTTAGTGAAAGGGTTTTTTTGTGGGTAACGCTGTGTACATCCACTCAATGGCCATTTCACTAAACGTACAGGTTTGTGCCACTTAAAGACAATCCAATCAATGTCCGTTCACTTTAATGACCAAGGTCTTAACAAGTATAATAAATGATAAAAGGAAATAAAAATCTGTCTTTTAACTCTGGACATTACAGCCAGTCAACCCTGCGGATCCACAAGCAGAGGTGAGAGTTTAAGGATGAAAGTCCATCATTGTGTTTGTGTGTGTAACTACAAAATGCAGTTTTTAAATTAAAGTGTTTATTATTAAGGGAGGAAAAAAAATCCAAACCTGCATGGCCCTGTGCCACATTGGAGGGTTTTTGAGCATGAACGGCCTTTTTAAGGTCATGCCACCTCATCTCAATAGGATTCAGGTCAGGCTGACTAGGCCACACCAAACACTTTTTCACACCACTGTACAGAAAAATATCCAGCCAACAGCGTCCTACTACCACTGATGAAAGTCTAACGCAAACTGTACAACAACAGATAGGCTACTGTCTCTGCCTTTACATTTACAAGATATGTGTGTCTGATAGAGAAGACAGTAAGTGGACACAGTGATTTAAAAAAAACTCCAGCAGCACTGCTGTATCGGATCCACTCATACCAGTGCAATACACACTAACACACCACCACCATGTCAGTGTCACTACAGTGCTGAGAACAATTCACTATTCAAGTTCTGTTTCAGAAAGGATACAAATTGGGTTACTTTCAGGCCAGCATTTTATGACACTTAAACAGCTGTCAATATCCTAGAGGTCACCCAAGTATAACCTGCCCTATACTGCCAAAAGTATGTGAACAACCCTCCTAATTAGACATCTCTGCTTCCGCTACCAGGTTCATAATATGTATCATATAGGCTTATACATTTCATAAACAAAAACATGACAGTAGAATGTGTTGTTCTGAACACTTCGAAGCCTATAATGAAATGGTTTGCCAACTGATGGAGCACTTGGCTGGCTTCCAGACAGTCATGACCTCAACTCCTTCAGACACCTTTGAGATGAATTGGAACAGGGCTTATGGTACAACATCAGTGCCTGTTCTGAAATCTAGTGATAAGCCTTCTCAAACCAGCGAAAGCTGTTGTTGCAGCAAACTAATACAAATCCCACATTAACATCTATTTTTGGAAGTATTTTTTGGGTATCCACAAACTTTTGGACAATGGAAACTGGCAATAAGTACAAACTGCAAAACTGTAGTCTTATATTTAACACTGTTCATCACCAAGCCTGGAAGTCTGCCAGTACAACATCAGTATGCTCAAATACACCTGAAGCACCAGCTCAAATACACCTGAAGCACCAGCTTTGGTAGGTGGCAAAGCCCTGATCTATAGTGTTTACTTGGTTTGCAGTTACCAGGTGGCATTAAGGGATCAATTAAAACTGTATCCCACTGTAGAGTTGTATATAAACGTAAAAATCATGTGAATAAATGATCACCTTAAACTCCACTGAGAGTTGTGGCGTGTACTCCAGTGTCCAGAGCGCTCTCACCAGCGCCGCCAGCTGCTCCGTCACCTCTCCCGGTACTTCTTCGTTCCTCACCTGGTTCTGCGCCAGGCTTCCACTTATATCCGACTTGTAGCGCTCCAAAGCCAGATACTCAGCCAGCAGATCGGTGTTACTCAAGCACTGCACCACTGCGTTCATGAAGCAGGTGTTGCCGTGGTTCTTCAGACCCAGAACTCCTGGAGTCTTGTCTCCGAACGCCAACGAGAGCCGATCTTTTACCGACGAGCGCGACTGGAGCGTGCAAGTTCTCGCCAAACTCATCCGATCGTCTTCTTTGACGCTCACTGAATTGGTGCATGGCGTTCCGGCTCTGAAGCCGCCGTCATCATCTTCGCCGTCCAAAAGGTCTCCGGGACGTCCACGGTGAGCCCAGACGCCCAAACTTTTGAAGATTTTCGTCACCACGGATTTGAAGGACTTCTTGCGGAACGGTTTGGATGAACCTAGCTTCTTGTCCTTCTGCTTGCTGGATTTGCGCGACGTCCCCTTTATGTGCTTCTCCATGACTCTGATTTCTCTCCACACACACACGGAGGACGGTTTGTTGTCAGCCGCAAACCGGGCTGGAGACGCGTCCAGACCGTACACACGGCATGCCTGTCACGTTACTGAACATCCACGCACAGCGGCGGTTCCCCTAACCAGGCTGCGCTCCGAGCTGAAAGTGGCGCTCCGGTGTTGTGGAGCGTTTCATTGGTGAGCAGTGCGCTCCTGTACGATCCGCCTCCAGCCACACAACCACTTACTCTTAACTAATGAGTACACCAGTAATCATAAAACTTAGACCTGAATATCTCTTTGAAGGTCTTTGCCCTTGACTTACTATAAACGTCACTCTTATCTCTTAGTAGTCTTATCCAGGCTACTGCTCATATAACTCCAAATTATTGGCAACCATAGTGAAGAATGAAGTAAACGTAGGCCTATTCTAAAAATCTTTGTGTAACACATATTTATCACGGTTATTCCCGGTAATAGAAATGAACAACATGTATAGATAAGTTTAAGAACACTATATTTACACTGTAAATATGAAATAGGAATCTTTATTGAACTCCATATTCCATTCATATAGCTGCAAAATTACTGGAACCCTGTTAAAGATGGGTAAAATGGTCATAAGTTTGTTTTTTAATAGCTTAAATACCACATTAAGAATACGAGAGAAGTCTAATCATTCATTAAATTTAATCTATTAAAATGTTGCTTTATGGCGTCATACTCATTTGTATTCAATTGTCTCGATGTAGCTTGTACCTGTCGTCCACATCATCGCTTCCTGTCGTGCTTCGACGTAGGACATGACACCTGTTGCTCTGTCGCTCTCTAGTGGAAATACGAGGTAATACAAAGGTCAAATACCCTTGGTCATCTATCAGCGATTACAGAAATCACAAATAAATAGAGCCAAAAGTGTGTTGTTATTCATAAATCATGTGATGATTATAAAAATAGTGGCATATCTGTAAATTCACTGTGGAAGGAAACAAGTGTAATGCTGCCAGTTAAAAAACTGGACCTCACAATGATATACAGTGGTGCTTGAACATTTGGGAATTCTTTATCATTTCTACAGTACTGTGCAAAAGTCTTAGGCATTCTATATTTTTCTATTAATTTTCTGCTTATACTTTATTTAAGTTTTAGTCATCACTGCAGTATGTAGTTTACCTACTTTGTTAATCCCCTTTACTCTGTTCTCTAATGGCCAGGACCCCCACAGATCAGGTTCTATTTGGGTGGTGGATCATTCTCAGCACTGCACTGACCCTGATGTGATGGTGGTGTGTTGAGCTGGTACGAGTGGATCAGACACAGCGGTGCTGCTGGAGTTTTAAAACACTGTTCACTCACTGCCCTCTTTATTAGAGACATTCGCCTTATTGCTGCACCTTGTAGATGTAAAGTCACAGACAGTAGCTCATCTGTTGCTTCACAGTTTGTGATCGGTGCTCACCGGATGCAGCCTACAGCATGCTGGTGGCTGAACATTTTTGGCTGGTGGACAATTTTCAGTCCAGCAGTGACACTGAGGTGTTTAAAACTCCAGCAGCACAGTGGTGTCTGATCCACTCGTAGTCAAGTTCTAAACGTATATAGAGAGAACACAATTAAACAAATGAGACAAAAGTATTATATATGGTCATTTTATTTATTGAGAAAAATTGTCCAGTATTTCATATCTGTGAGTGTCTCTGTCAGTATCTGGTGTGACCAGCCCCTTGACCAACCCCTTGTGCAGCAATAACTGCAACTAAACGTTTCTGGTAACTGCTGATCAGTCCTGCAGATAGACTTGGAGGAATTTTAGATCATTGCTCCGTACAGAACAGCTTGAACTCTGGGATGTTGGTGGATTTCCTTACATGAACTGTTTCCACAACATTTCTTTTGAAGTAAAGTCAGGACTTTGACGTGACCATTCCAAAACATTATTCTTCTTTAAGGATTTTTCTATAGAACGGCTTGTGTGCTTAGGTTTGTTGTCTTGCTGCATGACCCATGTTCTGTGCATATTGAAATCATGGACAGATGTCTTGCCATTGTCCTTTAGAATTTGCTGGAATAAATAATTTGCTGGCCTAATTCAGATTTCATTATTCCAGCAATGATGGCCAATGATGGCATGATGGCCTTGTCCCATCTGTTGCACAGATGGGACAAGGTTTTTATGCTGGAATGCAGGGTGTTTCTTTCTACAGGCATAACACTTTTCATTTGAATAAAAAAATAGTTATATTTCAGCCTCACTTGTCCACAAAATGTTGAGTGGTTAGCTGGTTAGAGAGGCAAAAGAATCATAGTTAGGATTTGCAATCTACATTCAGGAACCACCACTTTGGAAACAAACTATTTGGAAGGTGTGGCAGAAGAAAAGTGCATAAGCACCTTAAGTTTGTGGTCAGATCAGAAAAAACACTACACTACAATGTCTAAACTAAGGTGGATTTGCTTTTTAACCATAGCATTGCTTTGCTTTGCTTATAAGATCATCTGTAGTACTTCTAAACATAACAAAGCTCACTCCATTCATGCTGGATCGTGCTGATGCAGCCATAGTGCCCAACCTCCCAAAGTGTGTCACTTTGCCTTCAAGCCACTCTCATAACTTCATCTCCTTATTAACACTTACAGGATGTCTGAGACCAAACATCCAATCCTTCAAGATGGCTCAGTGAAGTCTCACAGAACTGTTTTGAAAAGTGACAGAAATTTGGCATGACATATTTACAAGCTAAGTCTGTTTCTATTCACACAGCCATCTGTACCTGTCACAAAACAGGTTTGGTCTGAAGAAAACGTTATACTGTTGACGGAAAAAGAAAAGAAGATCTGCCTTGCTCTTGTATGACATTGTGATATCATTCAAATCACTGCAACTTATCTGAGGGAGACTGACGTGTTGCCCAAACAGTCCCACAACAGATTACATTTACATCTATGTAACTTAGCAGATGCCCTTATCCAGAGTGACTTGACAATTGATCCAGTCTTACAAACCAAGCAATTCTGTTTTAAGGGCCTTGCTCAAGGACCAAACAGTGGCAGTCAGGCAGAGATGGGATTTGAAGCCTAGACCTTCTGGTCCATAGTCCAGTACTTGAACCGCTAGGCCACCACAGGTCCATTATCAGATTATCAGAGTGATTCTTTTATAATGCAAAATATTAGGCCATTGTTTAAAGATACAACACGTGCAAGCTCTTATCTTGTGCATCAGGCATGTCATCAAACTGCACAGTATCGTTCCACGTGCTTATCTGGTGTCACACAGCAATGAGCATAAGGGAGTGTCTGAAATAGTTTACAGTTCTGTAACCTATTTTTTAAAAAGATTTGTCCAAGCAACTTACTATTAAGCAGCCAAGAGCATAAATAGCCTGGCTTTTGTGCTGCTCCTAATGAGTCCTCTCTATGCAAATGAAAGAGAGGATCAAGTCTATCAGCTATATACCATAAAAACCTATGCACAAAGGGGCTTAAATGGTCTCTGGGTTTGGCAGCTCTTCACTTTTAGCTCTTGCAGAGTGTATTTAGATTTTTATAGATTATACAGAAGTTTGGACACCCCTGCTCAGATTCTATCTAAAAAAAATATTCACGTTTTTATCCCCACGATCAGAGTAGAGAGGGTTACGATGTCTAACCTGGATTGTGACTGTGACCACTCCACTGCAGGTCCAGCAGGGTTCACTGTTCCAGTTCCGGGGGATGATCCCCTGCCTAGATTTTGGTTGGGCTGCCATAGAAAAATGCTCATTTTCACAACTTCTGTAGGAACCATATATAAATATACCATATTTCTGCTGTAATATTATGCAGTCACTACTTCAAATTAGTAATCTTCACAACTCACCTTGCTAACAGGTTTATAATATTAAGCATACAGGCATGGATTATCCATAGACAAACACTGTCAGTAGAACCGGCTGTACTGAATACTTCACTCACTCAATATATGCACTTTGCACCTCCTCAACAAGTCAGTTCATCAACTATCTGCCGTGGCTTCCTAAAACAAAGTGCATGAAGAAATGGTTCACCAGATTTGATTGAGAACATGGCTGGCTTGCATATACCATTGAGATCCCATGAAATGCCACCAGTGAGCCAGAGCTTGTTGTCCAACATCAGTGCCTGACCTTATATTTTTCTTCCAAAATCTAGTGGCAAGCCTTCTCAGAAGAGTGAAGGCTGTTGTAGAAGCAAGGAGGGGCAAAAGCCATACTAATATTTATGATTTTGAACGTCATTTTTGGGTGTCCACAAACTTTTGGCTATATAGTGATGAACTGATGAGGTTTACATTTACATTTAATCATTTAGCAGATACTCTAGAGGGACTTACAACTGACCCGGAAGCCTCTGAGTCTTGGAACAAATGGAAAACACATATTTGGAACAGGAAACCAGGAAACCATACACCTGAACTTAACAATGCCAGGAGGCTGTACATGTCGACTTTTTTGCTGCCTTTCCAAGGAACCATACCTGGACTTAACAATGCCAGGATTCCATACACCAGGATTTTCAGAGCTGGGCTATATACCTGGACTTGACAGAGTGGATTGGACTTGAAACCAGTTGCAAACGCTACTGAAACCTTACCTCATCAGCGGTGGGGTCCGAAACAGAGTGGCTCAGTGGAAGTGCTGGTTCACAGTGCTGAAGCACCCTGGTTCATACCCTGCCTCTGCTGAGATAAAGTTGCAGTTGAGCTTTAGAGTTATGTTCACTCTCCAGGAAAGTCCTGACATATGCCCTCATTGGCCCTGAAACTTTGGGTTTTGCATCGTGTGTGTTTCTGTATGTTCTGCCTTGCCAGAGGCTGCGGAGACTCAGATCTCTTCAGGAAGAAGATCACCGTGGAAATTTTATGACCTGCATTTCATCATAAAGGACCCACTTTAATTATTTCACATACAATCGCTCCCTGCATTATGCCACTGGGAGGGTATATTACTACATCAAAAGATGAGGTCATGGTTCCAACATAAAGTAGGTAATAAAAACAGATGGGCTCTGGTGAAAACATGCAGTGTGGTGCAGTATTTTATTACCAGACCTAATGAAATTCCCAAAAGCGCCAGCACCCTGAAGACCTCCCAAACGCCGAAGGTTATGGGTGTAATTTGAAGGACTACTATTTATTATGATCTGGGTTTTTATTGGACTAGATTAATCTGTGCCTCTTTGGAATTGTGAAATGGCCTGTTAGGAGTCATTTCCAGAACACCAGTAAGCAAAGAAAACAGAAATAGCATCTGGCTGCAGTGGCTGGCACAACAGCGCTGTCTGCACTAGCCGCTGGGACTGAACAGCCATGACAGCCTGCTATCAGAGCAGCACTTTAGCAGAGCAGATAAAGGTCATTTGTGCACTTTCTCTCAACCTGTTCCAGTTAGTACTTACTCAGGAAATTACAGCTTTAGAAACTGCTCTAGGATGAAAGGCTGGAAGCCACAGTTTACATGAATACCTCTATAAACCTGCCTGTGGGAGAATATTTGCAAAACTGGATAATATTCCCTTAGTAAGGCCTTACATTTTTATGTGTTTGCACTTTTTGCCTTGGTTACGTAGCTTAAGCTCACAAAAATATTAGAACAGTCTATGATTTAAGTAAGGTCAGTGAACTGTAGAGGTGAGGTAAAGAAGTCGATTCAAAGATTCAACGTGATGCGGACACGGACGATTCTGAATCGATTCACAATGTCAAAAATAGACTTTCTAAATGTTAATTGTTAACTTAATGCTGATGGCACGGGAAACGCGGAAGTGCTACGTCGAAGCTTCCACACAACTCGAAAAAGGCGAAGAGAATTACAGCCTCTATCACACCTTTTACTGCCAATGATCTGCGTCCGTATTTAGTCATTGAGAACTAGGACTTGAATGGAATGCTATAGCGTCACGTCTCACAGATATTTCATGCTAACCACACGCTAGAAGATTTTGAAAAGTCTCTGGAAATACTTTTACATCTACATCCTCTCACATCTCAAAGGATGTCTAATGACAAACCACATAGTATTTAGCCATAGACTATGAATTTGCAAGGACTGGAGATCTTGTCACTGTTTGCAAGGCTGCAACTAGGTTCCCTTTGAGATTATTTCAAAACTTTTAAAAACACACACCTAAACATAATCAGTAGTCTAAACAAAAAAACAGCACAGTCAGCCACACAGGCTATAAAATAAACAAAAAAGTGGCTTGTTAAGTACTGTAATAGAATCTTGAAGTCAAATGAAAACGCCACATTGCATTATTTAATATACAATATTACATGTCTATGTTATTTCAATGCTTCCATTTTTCATAATCATTCTTATCATTTCCTATTCACTTTGGAGTGCAGTCATTTGCACAGAGCTGTTTCCATTATTTGGTCAGATAACTGTAGTTCCACATTTTACATTTACGTCATTTAGCCGACACCCTTATACAGAGTGACTTACAATTGATAGTCTTACAATCCAATTAATTGTGGGTTAAGAGCCTTGCTCAAGGACCCAACTGTGGCAGCTTGACAGAGGACCTTCTTGTCCATAGTCCACCTTAATAGCTAGGCTACCACGGTCCCACTGTTCTACAGTTACTGACCTACAAAAATCACCTTTACCTGTGCCATTCACATGTAATTTCCCATTTGGTGCTGGAGAGCGAGAGCTTACCTTAAAACACTGATTTAAGACAGCTCTCCAGACCACCTTACCCAAAAACGTTTGAGATGACATGACTGCAAGCAACTCTAGCTAGACTGTCATGATTTTCTTCTGCCATTTGTCTGAGACAGTGAAATCAATTGAAAACTCATTTGGTGTAAGACCAGCGATCCCCATAGTCTTGAGACCAAAACTGAGCATGAAATTAATAGATGAAACAATTAAGTAAATTATCTGAACGTGTTGAGCTGGTTGGTTTTCAATGACCATGCTGGGATATTTGCAGAAGCACTTTCCTCTCCCTAATCTGTATTTAAAGACCTTCATGTTGTTAATTGGTTTTATATTCTTCCAGCTACTTCAAACTAATTAAATTGTTATAGCTTGTTTAAGGCTAGAAACGTTACTCCATTTATATGCGTGGCTAAAAACCCTGCAGCAATGTCATATACGGGTTTTAGAAACACAAGACTACAAACGATTTAAAATATAATACTGTATATTTAAGGTTACAGCGACCTCTCGTGGCCATATATATAAGCTATAACAATTATCTTGATGTGTGGCTTATACTGCAAAGTGTTTATTGTGATTATACCTAATTTCTTAAAGAAACAAAAACAAAACGATATGTCCTTATTGTGATACTCACAATGCTGCTCCAAATGCAAGAAGCACATTGATATTCAATCAAAGAGCAGCTGTAAATACCAGAAGCAATTTCATTCATTCGTGTTTGGTAACCACTTCATCGCAAGCAGGGATGGACTTGAAATGCATGCTGGGAGCTTGGACACCACGCCCACTCTGATGCTAGCTGAACAGGCTGTCAATACTTTTATCTTTTTATGAGCAAAAAACAAGACTTCATTTCACAACAATGGCCTAATGAAAGCAATAAAGCACATTTAAAAAAGTGATATCTTGTGCTGTGATTGGGCAATGGACCTTTCTCCTTTTCATTGTTCTCTGTGCAAAAATGCCTCGTTGATGCCAGAGGTCAGAGGAGAATGGCCATTACCAAGAACATTACCAAGTTAGAGTGGGGGTTAAGATTTTTGGCCACTGCTATGTTCTGAAACCTTACAAACACTGGTGGATCACCTAGGAAGGTGAAACTGTTTAGGTTTGTGTTCATGTAATAGGTTTTCAGATTCATGCAATGCAATTGGCAGAAATACAGTATTCTAAATGAAGTTGTTTTCATTTACAAAAATAAAAAAGCATGTCATTTCACCAGGGGCACACATATTTATGCATCAGATTATATCTGCTGAGTGAACAAACCTATTGTGCATTCAGGCAATTATGAAAACATCTATGAACGCAGCATTTTTGGTAAAATTGCTTTAAACAAAGACACAAAAATAGATCTCGTGTACTACTGTGGAAATCTCGGATACAATAAGGTTCTATATTGAGGGATACAATTGCCACATCTCCATAGCCAACACAATGATGCAGCAGTTAATCTTAATGACTCACAGTTCCAGGGTCTGGGTTTGGCTCTGTTTTTTAGCTCTTGTTACTGTATGTTGCCTCCACTTTGTCCGGGTACTCTGATTTCCTCTCACCTACAAAAACAGACCAATAAGTAAAAATTGAACCAGTGTTTTCAGCGGACTCTATAAAGTCACTGCTTAAGATGAGCCAGTGAAAGCCGTAATTCATTAGTATAATAATTAAGTCACCACTCTTGGTTTTAGAGGTTGGACACTGACACATACAGGCACGTCCTAGGCAAGTGTGGACATTAATTGTTACGAAATTAGCTGAAAAAGCTTCGGTTCAAACGAGGAAATTGCCACTTTACCAAACGAGACCAGCACACCAGTGTCCAAACCACACCATGTGATGTGTACTGGTGACTGGCTGTGCTGTTTTTAAGTACGTCAATTGCAGCCCTTGTTAGGATAAAATTCTTACAGGATGTAGAACAGAAGCGAAAAAGAAAGCTTTTACAGAAGTGGAAACAATCTGTTCATGTTTTCACCATTCGGTGGCGCTGTGACGCAATAAATTATTAGCATTATACCCTGGAAGAAGCACCTGCTTGTGTTCAAAATCACCTCAGTGATGTCACTAGCCTACAAATTCGGCTAAAATTACACAAATTGACTTTATTCTTACAGTCATACACGTATGTGGTGTGGTCTCAGTAACACAGATACCTTTGATTTGTTTTTGTTTCTTTACTCGTCGTTTTGCATTGCAGTTATGGTTATCACTAAATTCACTGAAAGAAAATATTCTTCACTTTATTTGTATATCTCATTATGCTTTTCTTTTCACTTCTTGTTTATACTTTTGAATCCCACTGCAGAACATGGTGCAGGTGCTAAAAAAGCTTAGTGTTAATTATCAGTATATAAATGGCTTTATTGCCATCCGTCATTTGTTTTAATTTCAGTTTCTTTTCTTTTCCTTTCTATTTTCCTTATCTCTATTGATAGAAAACTCATTGTTGGTTACAAAACCAATACAATGAACACAATATTCATTCTTTTGATAGCTCACATTGTTTTCTGTTTCACTTTTCCTTTCCCACAGGACAATATTTCTTTTCTTTTCTCAGTGCAACACGTTGCAGGTGTTAAAAAGCTCAACGTGGCTTATCATTTTCTTAATGAAAAACAGGTTCCTTGCTCTAGTGATATCTCGCTTTTCTTCTGTTTCTGTCTCGTCCCAGTGCATCACGTTTCAGCTGCTAGAAAGTTCACTCACTCATTCACTCACTTTCCATACCTGCTTAATCCAATTCTGGGTTGCAGATCAGCTGCTAAAAAACTTTTTATTGTTATTATGTTATACAGAAAAACTTTAAACCTTGCTTTATTGACATATATTTTATTTTTAAAAACATTTTTCTTTTTTAACCTTTTTTCCTCTTGTTCTTTTTGAAATGCAGTGCATTTTACAGCTTGTAAAAAGCTCTGTGCTGTTACTATCTTAATGGAAAACAGATTTTCCCCCTTTATTGGTGCACTTAATTTCTTTTCTTTTTTTCCCTTTTCTTTTCTTTTCACTTTACAGTGAATGTTTCAGCTGTGCACATTTCAGTGTTGGTATTATAAATTCAAAATACAACACACCGGATGTTTGTTTTTGAATATGTCCTCAGACTTTTACGGGCACTTCACGTTTTTCTTTTCTTTATATGGTCCCCCTCACTTGTCTTTCTATTCCTTCGGTCTTTCTGCCACGCTGCTGTACTAGCACACAAGCTCTCACTATCATAAGAAAAACACCGATTCTTTGGTGTTCGTTATGGTCCTTGCGAGTGGATTGTCCCACGTGTACGTCCGGTTACCATGTGTAGCGGTATCTTAGTTGGAAAATATATGTGTGTGTTCCGTTGTGACTTGCCTGTATGGGATCTAGACGTTCAGCGCCTAGCGGAACCTCAATTTTTTTAGTTTTTGTTGTAACAACCTCCCACTCGTTTTTCTTTTTTTGTTACTGTTTGTGTTCTGTCGTTCCTGCTACATGCTGTCCTGTTTTTTGTCATCTCCATTTCCCAGTCGATGTTTGCCTATTCGGCCCGTTACTTTTTTTAAGCTCATGTAATATAACTTATTAATCTTATACAGTGGAAAGCAGGATCTTGGAAATTTGCTCGCATTTCTGCCATTTGTAGATTTACTAATGTTCTTTGAGTTGTGTGGTTTTTTTGTCGCCTTTTCCTTTCCCTCCGATTTTGTTAGTTTTGGCTGTGTTCCTTCTGTGTTTTCTTTGTTGTCGTTTCCCAGTGGCAGTCACTGTCGGCACAGCCCTTAAAACAATGGCTGGGCAGGCTCTATACATGGCGGTACATGCGGCTGCCATGTTGACTTGGTGAAAGGGGCTCCTTGCTACCTCTGATGCCATTTCTCCCACCGTTGCTGTCGTGGACCGCTACCCTTCACCATTCTTTTTTATCTCTATAGTTGCACACGCGGCATATTTACACCCTAGCTGGAAAATGGGCAAACCTTAGTTTTTCTATTATGTCTGGATTTTGTGTTTTTGTGTTTAACCAACAACTTTACCAAATAGAAACACCCGCCTTTACACAACCTACTCCCCCCCGACACGGCAGTTTTGCGCTAGTGCCTACAGGCGATAATTTGCCCATGTGCAACAGTTTTGGTCCGCACGCTTTTTTCCCTGTATGATTCAGCTTGGTGCCTTCCTTGTGTTTTTGTCCCTGGTTCTCTAGCCCCTTCTCCTTTCGTTGCCTGGACTGTGATCTTTGCTCCTTATTTTTGTCCTGTTGCCACAGTGGTTTCTGTGGGGCGTTTTTCGCCACTATTACGTGCCAGGCTGTACTTGCCTGTGGCTTTGGACAGCCCATCAGTGGCACCTCCCACATTTCCGGTTGTTCATCATTTTGTGGTGGGCTTGTAACTTGTATAGAACGACATTGAGTTTCTCCTTCTTTCAGTGTGTTATTGCGTTTATTACCGTTCTTCACCCATGCTTATATCTCCGTCCAGTCCCCCCGTACCTTCTTTACTTTGCCCTCTTTCCTTTGCTTTTTTTTGGGGGCCTTTTATCACTGTCGTAATCCACTCCCTGTGTTGTGCTCTTGCTCTCCTGCCCCTGGTCGGTTGTCGTCCGGTTTCTTTTCCGCGGCCCTTCCCGCGTTGCCCCTGTTCTGGTTCGTCCGTGCAGTGACCCAGTTGGGCCCTCCTCCTGCTGAGGTTCACGCGTTCTTTTTCTTAGCCTCCCCCGTCATGTGGGGTCGCGCGTCAGGGTACCTGGCTAGCCCCGCCCCCCGGGGGGGCACATCCCGCACCTCCATGGTGGGCATTCTTCAGCCGCCCCCTCTTCGTCCGCCCGGCCGCCGTTATTAATTCGTAGTTTTTTGGGTGCGTGTTTGTTATCTGTGCTGTTGTTGTCGTCATTGCTCGATCAAGGGCACTATTGTTTTGACTGTTGGTGTGCACGAGTACTTGTTGTTTCTATTGGGCCTTTTAGTGAGGGGAGTCGTTATTGTGCTGTCTGTCATTCTCTGTGTTATGCACGGTGTGGGGGAGTGGAGCTAATGCGTTGTGCATCTTCGTTTCCGACCGTTTTTCCGGCGGGTTTTGTCTTTGTGTGTAATTTTGTTGGCGGCTTTTTCTGGCTGCTACGCTTTGCTGTGCGCCGCTCGGCGGTCCCGGCCGGGTGATTGCCCAGTCCGTGACTCCCCATATTCACCTCTCCCTGCCTCCCTGTTCGTTCATGCACCTGTCAGTTTTTTGTTTCAGATCTTGGTTTTGGATGCTTTTTGTTGTTTTTATTTGTTCTTCTCCTTTGCTTTGTATCTCTCTTGCCTTTGGGCAGTTGTGCTTTCTGTCTTCCCAAGTTTGTGTCCACCACTCGATCCATGATCCTCTCAGTTTTGTCCTTTGCTTCTTGCAGTTTCCGCATCCCTTTCCCTTCTACGTGGCCTCTGGTTTCTGTTGTCTTCGTTTTGTTCGTGTTGCTTCATTTTCGTTTCCCCTCGGTTTTCTGTGGAGGAACTTGGTTGTTCCGTTTTAGTCACTATCGTCTCACGGCTTATTCTATTAGTGGGTGCTATTGTTTTGTCCACCAGGTTAATTGTTTCTGTAATGTTGACTTCATGTATACTGTAGTTGTACCCCCGGACTCCATTGGCCCTGGCACTTTGGACCCTCTCTTCTGTGTGTTTGAAATTGACGTTCTGGTATTTACTGAAACAAACACACTCTATGATCGCATTCGCTGTGTTTCGCACTTCGTCATTGTGGATTAGATTTAATTTAGTTTTTTCTGCGTTGTCTGCTTGGTAGTCTATTTCATATTTCTCTGAAGTATTACTGTAGTTATTCACCCTTGTAATGTTATTGTGTCACTCTATTGTGTCTCTTGCGAAAATACGCTTTTGTTGAAGTGTGGCCGTGTGTGGGCGAGTGGTGTACTTAAATGAAATGTAAGTGGAACAACCAAAGCTGAGTTAGTAGTATATGTCAAGTGCCCCTTCTTGATTATGATTAAACTTCAGGTTTTCATTTTCCTCTGTCTTGTTTTATTGTTGTTTGTGGTGTTAGTTAAACCACTCCCCCCTTTCCTTTACCCTGTCTTTCCTTCTTTTTTCTCCCTCTCTCTTTTCCCCCCTTTTATCCCAGTGTCACATGTCCTGTTTTTCCTTGCTTTTCCCCACACAATCAGAGACCAGTTTTTTTTCTTCTTCTTCTCTCTCCTTTTGTAGTCGCCCCCACAGTGTCGGTGGCTCTGGTTCTTTTCTTTCTTTTGCGGTTTCTTCGTCTTTTTCCTTTCCCTTCTTTCAGTGGTTTACTCTCCAGTTATGCCAGACTTCCATGTGTAAGTCCATGACTTTATCGCTAAATTCGTGTCGCGCAACCAAGTCCTTGTGAACACATTAAGTGGTCTGGGTCAAAACTCAATGTTCTACCACGTAGGGGAGTTTTTCCAAGTTTTACAACACCTGTTTGCAGCCCAGCCACCACGCCCTCTAGAAAAGCCCGCGTGTCAGACTCTTCCTGTGAACCCTGTCTAACGTTTTCACGTTGTACACCCTGTTTGGATTTTAACTTATTAGACCATTTGGCAGGGGATTTTACTCAGCTGTGTTCTAGGGAGCTAGCGCGATACAGTGCATTAGGTCGAGATCAGGAGGTGATTCGGGTGTCTTGGTGGAGGCTCACTGCTTAAGCCCCATTGGCTTTGTTTTGATGGTGATATGGACCCCCCCCACCTGCCCATTTCCAAAGGTGGTTTGTGGAAACCTCATGAAACTTTGGGTCTATTTTGGCTGCATTCATTTCTCTTTAATCAGACCAACTAAAGCCTAGTCCCTGCTGCGGAAAAAGAACTATTGTCACAAAACTACTGGTTTCATCCCATGCTTCTCCTGTTACTAGGATGGACCATATTTTCGATGGCTTCATCTATGTGTCATGTGCCTCTATTTAGATTTCCTCTAAACATGCGGCATGGATTTCGTCCAAAAAAGTGTTTCTTCTGACATTTAAAACACCCTTTTGGAACCCCTTGTCATTCCGAAGTGCAAAAAACAGCTCTTTTCAAACATGGTTTCTTTTCTTGGCCAACTTCTGTCCTACATTCTTCCTTTTCTTCTTTTGGCTTGTCTCCGTAGTATCCTCAGGTGGTCTACCCACAAGCGACCGACGCTTCTACAAACGTTCGTCCACCTCACCCTGTTCCTCCACTGTCCTCTACTTCACCCCAACTGTTCCCTGCTATATCTTCATTACCACAAACCAAAATAATAACCTCCTCTTGTCTTCTCTCCGGTCTTCTGCCTGGAGCTCATCTCCAACATTCCCTGTCGCCGTAGCAGTCTCCAACTATCCCTCCTTCCTGCACACATGTCCAATCAATCTCATGTCTTTCCTCTCTCGAATTTTTTGTGCTCCTGCAAATGTTTTTCCAAAACCTGTGCTGGTCCCCCTCGTTCTTTGATTTATCTCCCATATCCCTAATCTTGTCTCCCCCTAGGACACTCCATCACACAACGAGAACTCACACGACATCTGTCTTCAAAAGTTCTGCCACCTCCATTCTCTGCTTTCTGTCCTTCTCCTACCACTGTTAATCTATTTTTTCGCTTGGTGTTTTAAGTTTGTGGGAGAGATTGTTTGGGCACTTGCACCCTACACGCGACCATTTATCGCATACAAGACTTGCCAAGCAAAAACATAGAACATTTATTTGTTGTTAATGCCCCTCCCCAGCCAACAACGGGGCTGCTTCTTTCATCACCTTAACCAGGAGCATTATAAATTTCATTTAATCAGTGGTTCTACCTAAAGTAGACACCTATTCTTGTTCACAGATTGGTTTCTTCCCGAACATGTGTTCAGGAGACATAACAACAATCATTGACCCCAAATAGAACAGTTGAGAGTAAAGGAAAAACAAAATGGCGTCCCTGAATATACGTGTGCATCTTTTGGAAGGTAGGCACTATGGTTTTTCAAAACAACAAGGGACACAGGGGCGTTCGAAAGCAGACGCTCAGGATCATTGCCCCTATTTGAGAATTTCTAAGTTGGCTCTCCCTTCTTTTTCTAGTTTTTGCATGCATCGTCCGCTTATTTGTGCGTTTACCCCCACCGGCGGCCTGTGACGCTTTAGCTTCAAAAGGTGGAAATAATATTTATTAAATGGTTTACAAAAGGCCAACTCTAATTGCTTAAAATCATGTATACAATTTTTATTGATGTTTGAATTGAGTTGATGATTTTTTTTCCAACACAAATAAAAATAAAAAAAACAGGGCAAAATGTAAGTATGTTGTCTATGTTAAGTGTGAAATGTGAACAAGTACAGAAATGGGCATTATGAGTGCAGAGCCACAACATTTATAGTTATAAAAGTACTTCAAATGAAATGAGAGGAACTACGCCAGCTCATGAGGCTCAGATGGAAGTGACCAGGTGCTGGAAATAGCAGTTCTTGCAAAAAGCAGTGTATGCAAACAATTTGTCTCCTTTAATCCCAAATGTACCATGACTACTTTTTGTCTAGCTCTATTTCTACTACACAATTTTAGGAGAAACATCTGTGAAATACTTGATACATCAAAGAAACATACATGAGAATCAACATTGTTTCCTGGGCTATGAAAGAAGAAAGAGCAACCACTGCATACTAAAATTTTCCTATGGGTGTGGACTAGCAGTGGAAGGAAAGTCGGGTGTTATTCGGAAGTAATCAAAACCACTACAATCGATGTCAGGTGGGGACCAGTTAGCCTGGGGTTTTGATCTCGAAGGTGATTGGTTGGACACGAGCAAGTTTATAATCGTTACTCTAAACAAGACGAACACTTACCCGAACAGACTGGTGGCGTAATTAAAGGGGCAAAAATGATGACTCTATGAAGTAAATCAGAGGTAAATTCAACTTTTCCAAAAACCTGTTATTTCTACCCAGTTCTCTCTTTTCTAGGGCTATGCTGGCTATAGCTAATTGCTGCCGGGGGGTCTCATGCTAAACATGGCCATAGTGATTGTTAATAGACCCTGTGCTCTTAAATCAATTAAACTAATTACATTTTCTGTTTTCTGTTGTTTCTCTCCGAGCTGTGTCGGCAGTTCAGCCCCCACACATTTGATGTTCATCTGGGCTGTAGCTCCAATTCAAAGGGCTGCTTCCAGTCCATCAGCTCCAGCCCCAATCATACCCAGGCCACTTAATGTCCAATGTGGCATAACTTCACATTTATTGGACCATGACTCCATGACTTTAGTTTCGCTCTTAGATTTATCATCTACGCCGCCCAAGGAGGTTGGGTCCCTTTTTGAGTCTTGGTCCTCCGAAGGTTTCTTCCTATAACACTCAGGGAGTTTTTCCTTGCCACTGTCGCCCTAGGCTTGCTCAATTTGGGATTGGACGTAGTTATTAGGAGATAATCTAAACTTGTAAAGTTGCTTTGAGACAATGCTCCATTGTAAAAAGCACTATATAAATAAATCTGACTTGACTTATTTTAGTTTCTGTTTTGTCTGTAGTGAATGGGATAAAAATGTGTATAAAAAGTATTTTAATGGATTTTGATTTCAATCTGTAAGACAAAAGGTGTCTAATTTAGTTTTATATAGGCACTGTGTATTATTGCATTGTTCAGATTTCCAATATATTTTAAAATCTATTCCACATTACAGTTTGCAAATTGTAATATGTAGATTCTAAGGTTCAAGCTAGAACTGAACAAATGATAATAAGATATTATAAATTCAAAATATAGCCCAGAGTAATGAAAACTGTTTAGTAAAGTCAGTGTTTCATTCACTTTTTACTCAATACAGTAAAACAGCTTCATTTCATTTAATCTAGTATTCTATAATACAAAAACAAATATAGTTTTTGAATAAAAAGGTAATACACTGTAATGAATTATGAAGCTGTCACATACAATGACCAACGTATATTTTTGTACTCTAATATAATGAAATATATTAGTTAGCCATTGTACAGTTGGTCACCGTTTACATATTAAGCTTTTCCCCCTCTCCTGATGGGGTCAGTGTTCCGAAAGAAATAGTACTGTAGTCTATTCCAGCATACTTCAATCAGATCTTTTATCATTTATAGAAGTGATCCTCAGTTGGTGGCCTATGACACGTGAATTAGGCATTTTGCTACTACACATAAATTCTATTGTAGTCATGCACACATATAAGGAGTTCCTTGTACTGGCCCACTCTGTACAAACCTTGATTGCTATACAGGCACAGACATTTGTAGAGTTAACTGTGGCATTCGATGACTGAGTTTGCGAAATAAAAAAAAGGTCAGGCATATGTGAACTAACACAAAGTGCAGAAGATGCCCATAACTGTAGCCTGTTCTAATAAAACCCGACTTGTGAGGTTTTGGGGTCTGGTAGCTACTATTTTAATTGTTGTGACGGCTCTGGGTTTTTTTTTTTTAGACATAAAAAGAAGCAAACAAAGCACACATATCCCACATATCACTTCCAATCATGAAGGAAAATAAGAAGTGTAAAGCTCGTTGTAATTCTATATTTCCCAAGTGTGTATGAAAAACAGGATAACAACAAAGCTGACCTGAAATGCACTAACACACATAGAGTTTGTAATAATACACAGAGTTTGACAGCTCAAGTCGACACAGATGAAGATATTATTATTGCTATTATTATTACTAGCAGTAGTAGTAGCAGTACCCATATTATTATTATTGTATTATTGTTATTATTACAATTATGGGTGCTCGGGTAACGCAACTGTCTAACATACTAGCCCATCACCACAGGGATCTGGGACCAATCCTGACTGTGCCTTTTGGACTGGTGTGGTGTTTGATTGAGTCTGAGGGAGGAGAGACCGGTTCGGCAATCATTCTCCTATTGCTGCAAGAGAGACTCCTACCCAGCCCTGCAATGGATTTGGGTCCCATCCCGGACATGCTTTTGTCTGCACCCTGTGTACTCCAGGATAGCCCCCGTGACCCTAACCAGGAAAAAAACAAGGTATTATTATTTTGTCTTTTTACATTTTGTCCCCGCTTGTCCTAGTCAGGGTGGCAGCGGACCAGCGCCTAGCCTGGAGAACACACAATGTGGGCTTAAATAGGGATGGACCGAATGATCCCTGCGTGTACCCCACCCTCAAAAACAGCCAGCTGTGACTGCATGAGATGCCTGACCAGCCTGAGGCACTGCAGCGGTGGGCTAGCGTGTTAGCTCGCTGTGTCACAGAAAAGCACTTATTCTTCTGCTTTTTATATTGTTAGTACAGTATTGTGGTTTGGAGGAAAAAAGAACCGGAAAAGGTAATAATATAATAATAATATATAAAATACATCAATACATAAATTCATAATAATTATATCAAAAGAAAAATATTATTTTATGTTTTGTTGACATTGTGTTAATGTTGTGTTATATTATTATTATATTTATTATTATTATTATTATTATTATTATTAGCAGGTAGTAGTATTTTCTTGACTTTCTCTAATGCATTCCAAATAATAATAATAATAATAAGAAGAAGAAAAGAAGAAGAAGAGGAAAAAAAAGGGAGAAAGAAGAAGAAAAGTGAAAGAAGAGAGAAGAAAGAAAAGAAAGAAAGAGAGAGGAAGAAGAGAAGATAAAGAAAGAAAAGGGAAGGAGAAGAAGAACAGGAAGAGAGAAGGGAAGAAGTAAAAGAAGGAGGAGGGGGGGGGGGGGGGGGGGGGGGGGGGGGGGGGGGAAGGGGGCAAGAAGAAGAAGAGGAAAACAACAAAAAAACAAAGAAGAAGAGGGGAGGAGGGAGGAGGGATGAGGGAGGAGGAGGAGGAGGAGGAGGAGGAAAAGGAAGAAACAACACACAACAACAACAACAAGAAGAAGAAGAAGGAAGAAGAAGAAGAGAAGAAGAAAAGAAGAAAAAGAAAAAAGGAAAAGAAGAAGAAGAAGGGGAGAGGGGGGGGGGGGGGGGGGGGAGGGGGGGCAAGAGAATGTCACAGAATCCCGCGAGATCGCTTCTTTATGCCAAACAACAACCACACACAAACAAACAACAACAACAATGAATGAAGTCCAAGAAAGATTGTGGAGGTCGCGATCGTTAGGAGGAGGAAGGGAACACGAAGAAAAACAACAAACAAGAAAGAATAATAATAAATAATAATAATAAATAATAATAAAAAATACTATTGTATAATATAAAAAATACTATTGTTTCGTTTTTAGTTGTGATGATGATAATAATAATACTAATAATAATAATATAATAATAAAAAAAAAAAAAAAATAAAAAAAAAAATAAAATAAAATATTATTATTATTATTATTATTGTTGTCTTATTAGTTAAAATAATTAATAATAAATAAAAAATACTTATGTTTATTAGTTGTTGTTTATGTGACGATAAAATATAAATAATAATTAAATAATAATAATAAAGAATAAAATACTATTGGATATAATTTAAAAATACTATTGTTTTATTAGGTGGGGAACGTAATAATAAGAATAATAATAATAATAATAATACTAAAAATACTATGTATAAATTAAAATACTATTGTGTTTTATTAGTGTGACGATGATAATACTAATAATTTAATAATAAATAATACTAATAATAAATAAAAATACTATTTGTATAATTATTTAAATTTACTATTGTTTTATTAAGTGTGGACGATAAATAATACTAATACTCATAATAAAATGACTATTGTATAATATTTAAAATACTATTGTTGTATTAAGCGTGTGGACGGATAATAATAATATAATAATAAAATACTATTGTATAATATTTAAAAAATACTAGTGTGCTTTATTAGTGTGACGATAATAATAATAATATGAATAATAATAAATAAATAATAATAAAAATACTAATTTGTTATAATATTAAAAATACTTAATTTGTTGTTTATTAGTGTGACGATGATTTAATAATAATAATAATAAATAATTAATAATAATAATTAATAATAATAATAATAATAAAATACTATTGTCTAATATTTAAAATAACTATGTTTATTCGTGTGACGATAATAATAATAATAATAATAATAATAATAATAATAATAATAAAAATTACTATTGTTATAATTATTTAAAAATACTATTGTTTTATTAGTTGTGGGACGATTAATAATAATAATAATAATAATAATAATAGACAGGATTACATAAAAGACATAAAGAACAAGATAACTCAAACTAGGTGTTAATCTAGAGAGAAGAGATGAGTTGTAAGAAAACAGTAGAAGATAAATTTGAAAGAAAGCTTTACTTCATTTCCTCTGCTTAATGTTGACCGAAACTAATGAGAAACTCCTTCTCCGAGTCCCTTCTTATCCCTTGCCTCCTCAACTAAGATGCTTCCTCATACCTGTGCATTAACCAGTAGGAATATAATTCTTCTTTCCAGTTTTGTAGGATGGAAAATGACTAATTGCGTCAAAGTGAAATATGGCTAACTAATAGCATAGGGATCATGTTGGTAAGCCATCATAAGTAACAAGATTTAACAGCAGATTTAACATCTGACAGTGTGGTCTGATTGCAGCACTGTTTTGTTTTATACTTGGATCCCTGGGTTTCCTTAGAGACATCCAGAAACTGTTTGCAAAAGTGCTTTTGAACATTAAATTAGCACAGAGATCAAGCAGACGTAACCTTGGATTTGTACTACTACTCTTATCTGCACAATCCAGAATTTGTGAAGGATTTGGGACGGAACTCATCCGCAATTTTAATCAGACAGTGGAACGTGGTTTAACGTAACTGTGTTTGACTTTTGTATTTCTACATAACTGCAATGTTTCAGCACTGTTAAAAAAAAAGGAAATCGCTGTATTAATATTAGAATTTAAAACTGAATGTCTATAAATGTTATTATGGTTTCAGAATTGCATGTGTTTTCATGTTTAGAGTGTAAAAAAAACTGCGAAGCTTGCACATTTGTTTAATGCTAATGTTCATACTTGTAGGACCGGTGGGATTAGCGCTAACATCTGAGCGAGCCACAAAAATCTCTTAAAAAAAACAACAAAACACTACACCACACTGTCACTGCACTAACGAATTGTGTCCAGCCAAGTGGATCAGGCCACAAGGGAAAATACTCAGTCCAAAACGATGGCTTTGCCAAATATCAACAAAAGACTGCGAAGACTACAAGCCATTGCCAAGATGTATTCGCTATGGGCTAAATGCAGAACAATGCACATTTACAGAAAATGATACGCATTCTAATGTGCAGGAACAGTTGAGGTGGATTTCATAAGACTTATGGTGTAAGAGTAGCATGCGGTGAGTCAAATGTTATGAATTTGCCGTTGTGAGGTCATGTTGTTTAGAAGCAAATTTATGGCTTAGTGATTCTTAAATGGTAATCAATTGGATTAGTCTTTAATCTCTACAATCCTTGGTAAAAGAAGGCCAGTCATTGTGAAGCTACAGGAGAGCAGAGGGGTGATGGTAGCAACTGTTTATCTTGCACGAATTGTTATTTCTTAGACCATGAATTTCCATGATTTTTTTTTTTTTTAAAGCTATGATGACTTTGTATAAACATGTAGACCAGTTACAGTCAGTGAGGATGAAATAACTCTAACTAAAGAGCTGAAAACTCATGCAGCATGAGCTGTTTATAAACATAGCCATGGTCCAGTGAGTCTCGTTTTCTTTCGCGTCACGCGGATTGCCTGGCACATGTGCACCATTTACCTAGAGAAGTGACAGCATTAGGGTACACTGTAGGGTGGAGTATGGTGCCCTGGGCAGAGTTCTGCTGGGAAGCCCTGAGGGGGCATGGCCTTGTAGACAGACAGGGTGCCAGTCCATTGCACACACACACCCATACACACAGGGACATTTTAGAGATGCCAATTGAAATAACGCATGTCTTTGGAATGTGGAAACTGGAGTTTATCTTGCTCTTTGTGTCAGGACTTTCCATTGACAGGAATGAGAATGAAGCATTACTGCAGCCAATTAATACTACACCTACACCTTCCCCTAACCTTAACCTCAGTAACCTAAAGCAAATCTTTTGGCTCTTTTAGTTTTTCAAATAAAAGTTTTCTAAAAAAGCAAGTAAAGTAGTGTGGACCAGAAAAACATTCATCACAAGAGAAAATTCCAGGTTTTCCTGTCAGTGTAAGGACATTTGGTCCTCACAAGTATAGCAAGACAAGGTACACACACGGAATTATTTTAGAGAAGCCAACTGAATGACCGCATGTCTGTGAAATGGGGAATCTCAGACAGACACAGGGAGAACATGCCACCTCCATACAGATAGGGACCAGCCCAGGACTTGAACATGGGTCTCTGGAGCTGTGACCCAACACAGTGCCACCCATTTATATCACACATTTATTTCCATACCTCCTAAACTAATTGAAGCAGCACAAGGTGCTCTAAACAGGGTGCGAGTCCATTGCAGGACACATGCATGCACACAGTCACACTGGGACACTTTAGAGACACCAATTGACCTAACATATTTAGAATCTCAGATTAAACATGAGTACCTAGGAGAATCCCACAAAGTCAGTATAAGGACATGTAAACGCCATTGGCACTCCTGTCATTGTCATTCCATTGAACTGTGGTAGTCTAGTGGTTAAGGTACGCTGGACTTTGGACCAGAAGGTCCAGGGTTCAAATCCTATCTCTGCCAAGGGCCCTTGAGCAAGGCCTTTAACCCACAACTGCTTGAATTGTAAGACTGTATCAATTGTAAGTCACCCTGAATAAGGGTGTCTGCTACATGACATAAATGTAAATAAAATGTAAGTTTATCCCAGCCCAAAGTACCCTTCAAATGAAGTATTATTGTTTATACCGCATTCTCTCTCACTGGATAAAAGTTCAGATCATTAAATATTTTGGATACTTCTGGATCAGGTAAGCCATGCAGTGGTTCTCTATGTGAAAGGTGCACCCCCTAGGGGTGGCACAGAGCTATTGAAGGGAGGGCATAGCAGGGCAAATTTATGAGGCATGTCACTTGTAATAATTTCACTGAAAAGGTGATTGTTGTTTTGTTCAATAAGAAGTATGACTTACAACGTTTAATATAAATTCCAGTTTAGTTTTGAAGCAAAAAACGTATACGTGTGTCGGGAGTTGGGAGCTCCAAAATATTCTCATCTTCAAAATTTAAAAAAGTCTGAGAACCACTGAGGTAAGCAGAATGTCATCAGTTTGTCTGTAAAAAAAAGCCTCTTGGAGGAAGAAAGAGTGATGGGAACTGAGAACACAACCATACCTTTCTACCCCTGCATCTCCTGACTATACAGTACTGCCAGTAATAGTAAAGCTACCACAAGTAAAATTACAGAGTCCAATTCAGGAAGATCAAAGCTCAGGATACTGTTTTCCTACTACTATTGCTATGATATACATGGACTAGAGAAAATAAGGGCAATGCCAGATCAAACAGTAAGTCATGTTGAGTGTCGAAGTCTAACAGCAAGGCATGTCTTTCTTATTTTTACAAAACTGTCAATATAATTTATTAATAGTAGTAATGTGTGCTTCTGCTGTGAAAAAAATGTTTTAGCAGTGCCTACTGCAACCTAAGCTTAGGAAACTGCAAAACAGTGTGACTCATTTTCTTGAACGTCTTATGAGTTGTAGTAACATGAAAATTGTAAATGAGTCATGAGAGGCAGCATCTAAAATTATGCTTTGAGGAAAAGTGACAGCATTAGGCAGCAGCAATATTCAGTGATTTCAAATATGACAGCACAAGTGACGCTTGGAGTCGATTTTAACCTTCCGGACATAATCTTAGGCATGATCTTTGTCATTATTAGCATGACAAAGCGGATGATGAAGCAGCTGCCATTAACTTGTCCATTAACTTGCTGCTTGTAAGAAGAATCAGTGTCAGTGTGGTAGATAAACAATCATTTTAAATGTTCCAAGAGATTCAGGTTAGCTTCAGTCAGGTCTGATTTTTTATTTATCTTCTTTAGTTAGGTATCGAAACATTGACTAAGCGGCAACAGAAGTTCCAGATCAGACTGTTTTGGTAGCATTTTTAAAAACAGGCGTCATCACAAATCAGACTGCAAGGTAAGAAAATCCCAGAAGTTGAATCTGTTCATCTTCATCAAAATCTATGTCCAGATGAAAATCTATGTCCAGATGAACAGATTCAACTTCTGGGACCTTAAGAGGAAGCAAACTCAAATGAGGAACCCATCCTCCTTTAGGAATTTAGAGTAGCCAGTTGACCGACAGTAGAATGCTTTTAAAATGTGGGAGGAAGCTGTGCCTGGAATAAACTCAAAAAGAAAAGAGGGAGCTTAAAAACAGCAGTGAGACCCAGGATCTGCACTCAAACAATATTTTTGAGAGAATGCTGGTTAGGTGCTTGAGACCACCGTGCTAAGACCATAGACGTAATATAACGTCTAAAACCTGTATGAGAAGCCATGCTTTCAGAAAGGCCCCCTTTCTGCTCACCCCTCCTCACTACCATTCACTCAAGCCATTGGTTCTCCTTAAAAAAAAGTCAACAAAACATATTTGAAACAAATCCACTTTTTAACATGTACCATACTATACAATACTATGAATAATACAAGGTAGTTAGCTGTTGATACAAGGTAGTTAGCTAAACGGACCATGGTAGCCTAGCGGTTAAGGTACTGGACTATTAACCAAAAGGTCCAGGGTTCAAATCCCACCTCTGCCAAGCTGCCACTGTTGGGTCCTTGAGCAAGACCCTTAACCCACAATTGCTTGGATTGTACGACTGTATCAATTGTAAGTCGCTCTGGATAAGGGCTCCTGCTAAATTCTGTAAATGTTGATGCGTGCCAGAACCATTAAATACATTTACATTGCTCGGCACTGGAACTGATCGGCACTCGAACAGCGAGGTACCATTGTACTGTATATGGTAGTATTTTTCTACAATTACAACACACTTTGGCTTAAGAAATAACATGAGCTGTCCTGTCTATGCTAACTTCAAACAAATCACGAGCTGTTCCTCAGTAGTGATTGCCTCACAGCAGTGCATGTCCTGCCTCAGAGCAACCTTTGCCAGCAGAACGGACAGCCTAAAATATTCCTTGAACAGCTGTTGTCTTGTCAGAGCTCTAAGATGAGGCGGCGGAACTCCCCAAGCTCCTTACTCAAGCTAAGAATATGCTGAACCCACAACCTTTTCTCTTTCATAACCCTCCTTCTCCTCTGAAGCAGAAGTGAAGCTACTCCTTCTCTGCACGGTTTCCTCATACTTACCGCAATATCTCTAGACAAGGCGATGCTAACTACTCCAAAATAGATGAATGTTTGCATACTGCAAATGTCTAGTGTGACCGCTGCTTTCGAATGGGCTAATAATGCCAGGAACCCAGTCCCAAGGCTCTCATGGAATCCTTACCCAACATGATCGGTGCTGTTTTTAGGTTAAGAGGCAGCATTAGGGCAGAAATGGCTCAGCGAGAAACCTGAGGGAGGGGTGGTTAGAAGAGCTGAGTCTCCCAACATCCACCATTTCGAAGATCGTTTGGGAAATTTAGTGTGACTAACAGCGGTCAGTTTAATCTACCCTCGCGGAACCTGGCGCAGAAGGCTGACTTTAGACTTTACTACATCTGAAAAGGGCGAAGAAAGCAACAAGAGTGAGGTCATGTGGAGGAAATGGTGGTGCTTATGTTTCAGTCCAAAAGAATGTACGTAAATGATATCTGCAAATCTGACCACTGCAGTTCACATGTGGCTGAGGTCTCTTTACCCTGCGCTCCTCAGAAACTACACATTTTGCGCTGCTGCTAATGAATTTACACATTGTTTTTACAGTCTGACTCGATTTTTTAGACATTATGAATACGATCATTAAGCTAAGCTACAACTGTATCTGCTTTGTTGAAGAACACGAGGTGAAGCCAGAGGGGACCTGTCGGAAATCTTCCATAACGAGTTGGGCTGAATGAGATCTGGAGAATATAGTTTGAGTAAGCTGACAGGGATATGGCGCAGGATACAACACACTTTTTTTCTGAAATTGCTGTTTTGTGTTCATTTTTTCATTTATTTTATACCTTAGAAATGGCCTTCCGCAACTATGGGTATTTTTGTGTGTTTATTCAAGTCAGGATGGAGTTATGCAGTGGAAACAGACGTCAGATGTCATAACGAAATTAAAGGAACCATTTTCGCTTTTGCCTGGCCTGTGTAATTAAGCCGCAGTGGTTTTTAAGTATATTTAGCTTAAATGCTTCTAACTTTACATACGCACTGAGTTTGTACACGTGTTCATGGATATCATTTCGGAAATATCCGATGGTAAGTTAGGGAAAAGGATTTGAAACACACATAATGGCTTAAACACACTCTACCCAAGTATGTAGCCACAAATGACCAATTCATGGACATGCTATACACAGTCGACACTTGATTTGATACTCAACAAAAATGGATAGGCTATTGGTGACTGTCAAATAGATCAATTTAAGGATCATAGAAGAATACAGCTTAGGTGAAGTACACTATTAGGCAATAAAGTCGATCCGAACTCCTGCTAACCACATTCCTGATATAACCTGTGCGGTATTTTAGCACCTTCACATGCTATCCAACCCATTGTAACTTATGGAGACGATTGGAGACGGGATAGAGAACAGTTTTGGGGGGGGCTATAGCCTCCATAATGAGGTCTAACAATGTTGATGATTGTGAGGTAAAGCAACGGTAAACACACTGTAACATGGCAGAGCACAACTTGCACTTCATATTTACAGACATGCTCTCATAGAAAGAAACATTTGCTAGGCGGTACCGTGAAGGACTCCTGTAGTACACCAAAGTACCATGCATTTACAAGCAGTACAAATAGGATGGAGTGCAATGACTTTGCTTCAGTTTTTTCACCTACTGTCTTTTGCCAGGTACTCATGATACGTCCACAATAACACTAAGACCAAGACAAATACTGATGAGTGCACCTTTAAGTGCATGATACGAAGTGCTTTGTCATGTCTGCCACGGAGGGATCACGCTCAAAGAAATAACGACCACCAAAGTTAGCACAATTCCAATATTTTTCACGTTTATGCAATACCATTATTTTGATGAACAACTTTTTCCCTTTCTTCTAATGATATATAAATGCAGTCATAACGTTTAAGGACTGTTACCAGCGCCTGTTCGATGTTTTATAGGGTATTATCCTTTGCGTAGAAGTAATTCTGAGAAATGAAAGCTGAGAACAAAACAGGGGAAAGGGGAGTAAAAGGAGGTAAAAAAAAAAAAAAAAAGAGACAAGCTTCATGTGAAAACTACACAATACATCAGCTCTTGGCTAGAAAAGCAACCAATCTAAGCAATCAGCTCCAAGAGCACTGCGTCTCCCAGTGCTCATACTTATTCCTGTTACATAATTCACATTTTGGCATCACCTCACTCCTCCTCCCAAGTGAGAGGGTGAAGGGGTGGGTGGGGGGGGGGGGGGTGTATCTGCCATGCATCTCGACCGTGTAATCTGCTGCTGTTATTTTTACACCCAGGAGCTGCACAGGTCAGTAAATCAGCAGGCATTAGTCTCCAAAGCCTAAGCTGGTCCCTGTCCTTCCTCAGACTGAATTTACTGTCCATATGGACTGGCCTTGGTGTGTTACTACATGGGGATGTGATGGGAGAGGTGAAAACATGTTTTTCTGATTTGGGTGTCATGGATGAATGTTAGGAGATTCTGAGGGCGATGAGTGGCAATGGTTCAGAGAGTTGTATCAGTAATAATAATCATAATAACGATTCTTACCATGTTGTTGCTTGCTGCTTGTACATTGGGCTGCAATGTTACATTATGGGTGTAGGTGATTGCGTTAGGTTTTGCAGAACTCTTTTAAGAGACTTTCAAAAGAGGGTGAAATAACCAAAAACCATAAAAAGGTAAATATAAAAGTAGTGACACATACAAATCCGTGTGTAAAACTAATCCTGTGTTCACATTTTTCCTTGTGTCAACACTACACTCTAGCCACTCTGTTCAGGACTGGACTTTACTACTGACTATGTGGCTTCAGAAGTTTCACAAAACCAGCTGGTGCATGCCGATAGGTGTGTGTCATGCGGTTATTTGTCAAAACCCGACAAACCTGTTTTGATCCCTATAACAGCACACAATTAGCATTCAAAATAAGTACTTACAATGCTGTATAGTAATCAATAAGGACCTGACTGCTGAAATTAATATGGGCTGTGTCTCAAACTGCAAATGTATGTATTGTAAAGTACATTCACCAATCACTTTATTAGGTACACCTGCTTGTTTCTACAATCATTGCTCATTTTATCAGTTCCACTTATCATATAGATGCACATTGTAGTTCTACAATTACAGACTGTAGTCCATCTGTTTCTCTTCATCCCTTTGTTAGTGATCTGTTTTCAGACAGATCAGGTACTATTTGGGTGGTGGATCATTCTCAGCACTGCAGTGACACAGACGTGGTGGTGGTGTGTTGACACAGCAGTGCTGCTGGAGTTTTTTTGAAACGCTGTGTTCATTCACTGTGAACTCTATTAGACACCTTCATCAGTGCTCACAGGCTGTCTACAGCATACTAGTGGATGGAAACTTTTGGTTGGTGGGCTATTTCCAGTCCAGCAGTGACACTGAAGTGTTTAAAAACTGACCCACTCATACCAGTACAACATCTACATCTATGCATTTAGCAGACGCCCTTATCCAGAGTGAATTACAACTGATACAGTCTTAGCAATTACAACTGTTACAATCCAAGCAATTGCAGGGTATGGGCCTTGCTCAAGAACCCAACATTGGTATCTTATCAGAGGTGGGATTTGAACCCTAGATCTTCTGATCCACATCCAGTAATTTAACCGCTAGGCTACCACAGTCCCACACACCCTAACACACACCCTAACAACGCACCACCACCACATTAGTGTTAATGCAGTACTGAGAATGATCCACCATCCAAACATTACCTGATTTGTGGTGGTCCTGTGAGAGTCCTGACCATTACAGAACAGAGCAAGGGGGACTAGCAAAGCATGTAGAGAATTGCAGAACTTCTAAGTGCTTCTATATGGTACGTAAAACTGAAAAAATGGATATTGAGTGTAGAAACAAGTAGGAGTACCTAATAAAGTGATCTGAACAAAGTACGCAAAACAGTAATTACACCATTGGTAGTGTTCGAATTTAAGTCATTATTAAGTTCTATGGTAGCTGTATGGTGTTTTGGATGCAGCCATGAAGATGTAAAGATCTAGTCTGCTTAGCTTTTACAATCCATCTGTTACTGGGTACTCACTTTCCTACCACACTTGAAAAACTTCTGCCCTTTGGTGGACTGGCAGCTTGAAACTGCCCCTAGGTGTGAACAAGTCGCCTGCGATGAACTGGCACCCTGTCCTGTATTTCTGAGAAAGGCTCTGGACTTCCCGCAACTCTTAACAGGATAAAGCAATAACTAAATATTTGGTTTTATTTATTTATCCAGTTATTCCCCCTGTAGGGATGCATCCCAAATGGTTCACTGTTCACTACATATGCTCACTGCATAATGGCGTTGTAGAACGTCCGTAGTGACAGTGGGCATGTGTATGTTATCTTCATCCTGTTGCGTTCGTCTGTCCTCAGAAAAACTCTGTCTGACATGGACGCTGTAAAAAAAAAAAAAAAATAGATTGAGGCAATGGAGTTGAATGAGCCAAAAGAGATTTTGCAAAAGAACCAAAGGCTGCCAGGTTCATTTCAGCCTGTGATGTCATAACATGGTCTTCCAGTCACTCTGTGTTTGATTCACCTTCTTAACATGCAATGTTCTGCAAATGGCACTTGTTTTTTGCCAGCATTTGACTAGCCAAGGGCAGCGAGCCATGTTTATCAAACCTTGAGAGTAACAGGACCAATCAGCTTTGTCTTCTGCCCAGTTGGTTCCCCTTAACCCTTAAATGAGAGGTCCTAATTCAACAATGTGTACCTGTGTCACCTCCTGGAAACTGTTAAGCCAAGGTAAACTGTGTTACATCAGCCACGAGGAACTGTAGTTATGTGGTAAAAGTTATCACTGTGTTCCATTAGCACAGGATTGTCATTGGCACGGGTTTGACAGCCTAGGAGAAGATCCTCTTGTTTTCCGCTGTCAAGTCTAGACAATGTCAATGCCCAAGCAGGGCTGTTATTGAATTTTCCAGCAATATATCAACTACTCATTAAAACTCATGAGGGTATGAGGGTATTGTACTATTTGCTGAAGGAAATAAAAAAAAGAAACGTTTTCTGGAATGCTTTTGACTGGACCCACTCAGGCAGATTGGCAATTGAGCAGGACAGCGTTGGGGAGGAGAATGTTGTGTGTCTGCTCGTGACCTTTCATTTATGTTTGCGCCCATGTATGTGTGTGAGACTTGTCACAGTGGTTGTGATGAATGAGCAGGTTTCTAAACAGTCTGGAAGGAATTCTGCTTGTAAAAAGGCTGTTCGAATGGGAGGATGGCTCCATTCATCACAACATGGCTTGGCTGCAAGAAAGAAGATGAACAGAGCATGCTACCTACATCACTCACCATACTGCTTGTGTTTCGGACGTGCACGGTACCTCAGAGCTGGCCGTAGCATGCTGGTAAAACATCCTACATACGAGATTAAGTAAGTGGGTTATTACATGTCAAAGGACCCGAAGAAAGGGGGTTTCAAAACAACCAGGCAACAAGGCAGAACGCTGGCTTTCTGCTGAATTGTCATGGAAGTTGATTCCACTCCCAACTTTTGTTAAACAAGGTCAGTTTCTTGCAAGCATACGTACAAGATTTAACAGTTTATATCAGGGCATGTGCTTCAGCAAGTGTGCCTCTAGGTGAAAAAAAACCAAATTATTGTTTTCTTTCAACCTGACATGTCAGTATTTCATATTTTTTCGACAATTTTGCCTTTAAAAAATGATTTGTAAGCTTCTTCAGTCTTAAGGCTGCTTTACTTGCTAGGAGCTGGCTGTGGCCCAGGGTTGATTGTGATCTGCCAAAAATGCATCCCTGCAGGGTGAATGATGCTTTGCTTTGTGCTTGAGCAATGCTTCTTTTTATATGTGTGCATTCCTGTCCTGTTTCGTTTCAAAATTATTGTAATTTTGCAATAAAATTGGTGATAAAAGCTGTCTCTCAGAGGGAAATTAAATTTGTTTTTGGTGGGCTGCAATAGGCTACGTGCACACTGCAGGTAAAAGTAATTTCCTGCAATTATTGTGATACAGATTTGTTTCTTTCATGGAAGTTTGACCCACAATGAACACATTCAAGCACCATTTCAATTCTGATTTGGGCAACGTTCATATATGGCACTGAAATACGATCTCTTTGATACGTGACTCCCAAAAAGGAGGACATCACATTCACAAAAGGTGGACATCATACCAGGGGCATGATACTTCAACACAGAATGAAACCATTAACTATATGACATACAGGGGTTAGACAAATGAAACTGAAACACCTGTCATTTTAAGTGTGGGAGGGTTTCATGGCTAAATTGGAACGAATTGGACCCAGTCTGGTGGCCAATCTTCATTAATTTGCACGTGCACCAGTAGAAGAGCAGAGTGTGAAGGTTCAATTAGCAAGCGGGTAAGAGCACAGTTTTGCTCAAAATATTGCAATGCACACAAACATTATGCGTTGACATACCAGAGTTCAGATGGTTTTGATGATGAACATGAAAGTGAAGTTGAAACATCTCCCATGGCCTGCACCGTCAGTCACCAGTTTTATTAGTAAAATAGTAAATATTATTGAGCCACTTTGGGGTGTGTTTTGGAGAAGCGAGTCAGGAAAACCTTTTTCCTCCACCAGCATCACGTAGTGACCTGGCCACTATCCTGCCAAGAAGGACTGGACTTTAAAAAATCCCTCTGACCCCTGTTGCAGGACTAGAATATAGTCCAAATTTCCAAGACGAATTGACGCTTGAACTCTTGTATTTGCCGCCAAAGGAGAGGCCCTACCAACCATACTAATAAATTATTGTGGTCTGAAATGACAGATGTTTCAGTTCATTGTCAACCCTTGTAGTTATTACATTATTGAATTAATTTTATATCACAAATTATTGCTATATACTCACCAAACTTGGTGCCTACTTTACTAAATCTTTCTTTCAACTTTAATGCCACGTTTTGAAGGTAATGTAGTTGAGAATGTGAAACACACTATGAATTGCTTTGCAAAACTCAACAATCCAACCAACTACTGGATATTTTAGTTGTGTGAGCCTCTCAAATGATCAATCATTCACAAAATCTTGAAGAAAATTCACCTGCATTTTTGCATTGACGTTTTAAACACATGGGCACCGGGTGGCTTGATGTTCTTGCGGGTCAGTTCAAGAGCATGACCTAATCAGACTAGTGTTGGATACAGACTACATTAAAATGAAAATGATCAACCTTTAACAGAAAATCGAAAAAGAGTATTTCAGCCTTTCGTTTGATTTGGACCACTTTTACCTACAGTGTGCACGTAGCTGAAGAGACTCCACCCTGTCCACAGTTTATCTTTAACCCTCCATCCCTTCCCACCAGTGGAAAGAGCAGCTGTGTTTGATGGCTAGGACCATTCTTTGTACAGCAGTAACGCTGACATGATAGTGATATGGAACTAATATGTGTGGTACAGCTCTGTTGCTGTGGTTTTTTAATAAAAGCTCAATGTCACATCAATGTGACATTGGTCTGGCAACCCAAAGATTCCAGCCAACAGCGTTTTTTGTGGTGAGAAATCTGACACTGATGAAGGCTAAATGACATGGTGCATGGAAATAAGCTGTAGTACAGTAACTCTACAAGCCCTACCAACAAAATTTAGCTTTTGGATTGTAGTTTGGTTGCAGACATTTGATGCTTAAAAATGACACCATATGTGTTCATACCAGTGCCACGAGCTTCACCATTTCACTTCCAATGTCAGGCCATGGTCCACAACCCAAATAATCTGGTTGTCATATGGTGGAATGAGGTGGCCAAAGTGATTCATTGTGGCATAGTATCAGATATCTACCGAGGGACTGTTGACTGTATATACAGTATATGGCTTGTAGTATGCAGCTCCACACAACAAACCTTTCAGCATATGCTTTTTGCCTGTACTTGTATTTATCGTGAACAACAGAGAGGGAGCATGTGTAAAGGTCTGACCCAAAAATTTCCCTGATGACTGAAGGTTTTATGGTAAGGGCATTTGTACCCAACATTTTCTTTGGCCTCGGATTGAAGATCGACCACAAACAACCTTTTGCTGCCAACCTCAGTGTTTCCTCAGCTGGAGGATAACCTCTGCTACCTTGTCTCCCCCTTCCCCTTTCTGTCTGCCTGCTTTACATCCTCCTTTCTTCTCCTATTTCGTGACTTTCTCCCTCTCCACATTTATCCGCAGTCCTACCTTCTTTCCCCTGCTGTTGCCTCGCCATCTTTCCCAGCATTGCTCTCATTTTCGTTCTTTCCCTTCAGGTCCTCTCAGGCCTGCGTGAAGTGTTCTCATCTTCTTCCTGCTTATCTTGGTGAGGTTCATGCTGAATTGCAAATAGAAAGTAAATACATTAATCAGCCAGCCTAATCAGGGTAATCAAGGAACCAAGTCAAGCAACATGCCTGTAATTTGCCTGTAATCAGTGTTTTATTAGAACGTTTCCATTCTGGGGGAAACTTAATTAAAAAAAAAAAGATCACCAAACATAATTGAGATTCTTTTATATTTGAACAGCAAAAGAAGTGAAAATAAAAGGATCCAGACGAAACATGAGGGGAACACTGCAAGGTTGGGCAGGAACTGCAATGCTTCTGGCTTTCGGGTCTGGATAGTTTCACAGAACGTTCGAGCGTGTGCCAAAGACAAATCTACTCACACAGAAATATGGCCACACACTCAAGTCCCTGCTGTCTAAAACCGCCAGTAAAAACGCATGGAAAGATCTTAAAAGTATTTTTAACCAAGCATGCCTCCACAAGTCTCTTTTCCTTGTTGCACTGGCTGCATATTAAAGATAGGCTCAGCTTGAGGTAGACAAGGGGTCACATGCACTTAACCTTGACAAGTGTGATTTGTACAGACTGCATATGTACAGCAGCTTTTCCGCCCCGCAGTCGTATACACACCTCATGCCAATAGCCTGTCACGATATCTTAACGTTACGCACATGAGGTCTGTCATGAGCCCACAAACGAGAATGATAAAGGCAAGGCGGTCAAAATTCTGTCAGAGCTTCGGCATCATGTTTTCTGCTTCGCATTGTGTCCTCAGTATGGGAGATGATGCACAAAGTCAAACTGGATTCCAAACCAAATGAAAAAAACAAGCCCTGGAAAGTCAGTGCATGTGTGCTTACACTTGGATCTGGATGTACCATCTGATAGCTGTCACAACTGTCCTCATTTCAGAGACGACTGTGTCGAGGTTACTTATCCATGAAATGATTGATGGCTGGAAAGCTTACGGTAAAAGCAGCAGATGCTGGTCCAGCACCTTGGCACCACTTAGCCTTAAGCTTTCCCTCTCGCTGAAGTCCCGTTTCCTGTTGTAACACCTCACCAGCTCCTTTTTCAAAGCCATCATTATTGCTCGCCCTGTCATTCTTTCTCTCCCTCTCCCTCACCTTATGTCATCAGCGCTACATGGCCGGACGGGAAGGCAACAGCATTCGGTGATGATCGGTCTGCTGCTTTGAAGTGCTTTCTGAAGAATGGGTGAGGGGATGAAGGGGGCGAAATGACTTGCCATAAAGAACAAAAGAGGCGTGAGTAAGAGGTAAGCTATTCATTCTGGTTCTGGTGCTGGTGCGCTTATGGGTCTCTGGGGAGTTTCTGAGGACCCCGACATGCCCTTCAGAGGGAACAGATCATTGGGATCAGGACCCGGTCTAGCCGGAGGTGGAACTAATGGTCCCATGTGAGCAGACACTTCTGAAGACCAGATGGGGGATGGAGAAGGATGCAGAAACTTTCACACTGTGGCTTCTCTGACAAGAAAGAGACAGAGACAGTATAATGTTTCCGTACATATGTCACATATTTTTTTTCCCTCTTCTTAAGCGAACCCTTCTGCCCATCCCAACTTGCTGCTGAAGCAATAAGGACATTCCAGTCTACCTTTCATTTTTATGGTATGCGATGTGAGCTATTCCAATAAATCCTGTTCAGGACAAAATATATCTGTTCCATATGACGCGCTTACACTTGTAAGAGTCACGTACGGATCTCGGTTCTCTGGCAGCTCTGTATTATTGATGCTACTCTGACCCTATGAAGCTAACATCTTATTCAGACTGCTTAATAATTACCATCTTTCTTGTTACTTATACCAGCTTGTAGATTCATACATCATGTTATGGATCGTTGATAGAAAGCAACTGTTGAAAAGAATGCTCAAAAATATGAAGGTCCCCTTCGTGAGACTTTTTTGTAGCGCTTTCCATTGCACACCAGTCAGATCAAATGCTAGGAATCACATCGCAGGCTGATATCACACAAGAAGCAAGGTGATCCAGTGTGAAGGTCTTATGTTGAACTGAATTTGAGGTTTTAGTTGAGCTCAATCAAAGTGAATGCGTTTTTGGCTGCAAAGCAAGGCTGTACATGGGAACTGCTTCTGCAATGACATCCTCATGCTTTCCATCAGTTCTGTTCCACTTTGTCTCGTCTGCTGTGAAAATCCTTTTGGGTTTATTTCTTTCATACTTTGTAGAAGCGTTTCGCTTATGGCTAAACAAAAATGCTACACTGCATTAAGGCCAAATCCAACTTCGTAAATCTCAGAAATGTCAGGTGGCATGTATTTAAGGGCAAGTTCAGTAATTATACTCTCTAAACTGACTGGATCTCCCTCCTTTCCCTTCTCTTTATAGATAGGATTAATGTGGCTTTGGAGACTGCAGACCACACCTTCAATTAATGACTGTGGTTTGAGAAGTGATTGAAAAAGAGCAGAAGGAGGAATGGACTCATAGAACTTGGGCTGTAACTCTGGACAGCTTTTGCTTTGCAGCTGAAGGTCAAACCTTCTCTGCTAAGGATGCAAAAGAGAAGAGAAGAGAATGGGCATTTTTTTTAACAGTATATTCAAACCAGGAACCAGTCCAAAGGGGATTCAATGGAATTTGTGGTTTTGTTTTTCCACCAACTGAACAGACAACTGATTTCCTAGGCAACCGACTATAATCTAACACAGCATAAAGCATATATATATGGCAAATAATATATGTAGAACATATTTGAATCTGTCAACATTTGAATCACATTTTTAAAAAATATGAATACTCCTGAAAATGGCCATTCCTGTAGTGTAACCTTGCCGGCAGCTAACCGTTATGTCTAATTCAAACAATATATCTAATTTTCTGAGCTGTCCCATTTTGGGATATTCTTTTGTGCTGTTGTTTGTAATGGTAGAAACACAGCAAAAATGAGTCTGAGCGCCCCTTTTTTTTGTGAGGCTAGCCTATAGTGGTTGCCAATAAATTAAAAAAAAGCACAGTTCTAGTTTTCTAGTAGCAAATCTGTTCTGTAGATCAGTGGAAAATGCCCCAGGAGTCGGGGTGCCTAAAAACCCATGAGGAATTGTAGCAATGGATAATATTTCAAATAGACGAAGGGTTTTCAGGTATGGTAGTTTCCTAAATTCAGTTTTTGGATAACTACATTAGACCTAATTCATTTAGCCTATTCCTGAGATCTAGATCAAGCCTGTTTGATTGGTTCCACAGTCAGAATTTCCAGACAAAAAAGCAGGTCTTTTACACTTTGGGGATTTAGTAGCAGTTTGGGGTCAGTAGTTGGTTTATAATCTGTGGCTAAAAGCGTTTAATGCCTTGCTTATAACACTTCACACGCACAGACTTCTGGTACTTTAAACGAGTCAAAAATGGAAGGGAATAAGTGAAAAGGAAACCTTCACCTAATGAATAAAGTAGTAGCTTTAACTGGCTAATAAATGAATCCCTGGAGGTCTGCTGTAGGGTTGAGCAAGAGGGAGAGAAAAGCTAAACGTGTGTTTTCTTAATAAAACACATTTCCTGCTGGGAGGCAACGGACAGTGGAATGGGCCAAGGAGAAATATTCATAATGGCATCTAGTAAACGGAACTGGAATATTCCAGGCTTTCCAAGCAGACCCGGCTGAAAGGCAAGGCCAGTCCCATGGCACAGGCATGGAGATAGTGACGCCAGCCTTTTCCTATCTGCCAACATTCATCAGGATCACTTCCTCCAGGTCAGCACTGGATCAAAGTGGGAGAGCCTTCACACTCTTCCTCCCGAAGCTCTGGAGAGCAGTGTCTCACTCTCAATTGATGTCTCACCACTCCTGGCTTTCACCTTGTTCATCTCTGTCTCCTTTTTCTCTTGGAAAGAAAACATGTATGCTTTCGGAAGAAGCCATTGGATTGACTGCCAAGTTAACTCAGCAAGTGTTGGGTCACTTGGTTCAGGGTGCATGCGAGTGTGAGAGAGTCTGATAACATGGTGAGGCCCGCAGCTCTGATGGCTCAGTGTCGCACAGACACACCCACTCAGGAAATAGGGGTCAGGGTGCAACACAAGCGAGTCCATTTGTGGAATTTTATTTAATGGGGTAAAGACACAGTAAAACGATTCCATACACAGGCAGTGTACCAGTTGGATGACAGTATTGGGATGACTCTGCCTATTTTTTTTCCATGTTCCACTAGGATGTGTTTTTCTCCAAAATATTCGAGAGTTTGGACGGGCCAAGCCATAATGCAATCAAGACACTACGTATGATAGAAAATGTTGTTTATGCCATTATCTAAGTACCCTATACATCTCAGAGGATCTGGTATGATTTACAGATGAGTTCATCCTTTGGAATGCTATCAAACGATGAAACTGGGCATTCATTTTGGAAGCGTATTTCTGCAGTACTCGTACGCATACTTTCAAACCATGTATATGATTGGTTGCATGGGAGCAGTTGAGTCCTGTCACCCCTATTAGAGTGACATGACAGGGTCTTTCATGCTTTCATCGGCAATCTCTGCAGACCGTCTGCTGACAGTGTTGCTCACCACCCAAAGGGCTATGTGTTTACCCAAGCATGTCGCCTACCACAGTGAGACAAACCTCAGCCAACAACAACTGGAGACTATTATTGTACCTCTCATACTCTTGCTTTTTTCCCCTTTCTCCCCCTCGCTCGGGTCTTGTGTTACTTGTCCTCCTCCTCTTCTTGTCTTCATGTAGTCATGCGTGAAGGTACTGTAATGATAGGCATGTGGATGGGCGGCATGTCAGCTCTCCCGTCACGCAGTCAAAGCAGAAGCTTCCTGCCAAGTTCAGAGATGGAATCCATACGGGGCGGGGAGCTCTGGGTTAGGTTAAACAATAAGATCACACTTACTGTGGTAGCTGGAAGGGACTGGGATCTACGTGTGCAGCTTTTCCACGGATGGCCCATTTTGAGCGATTGAGCGATCAAGAAACATTTGCCTAACGTTCTGTCAACAAGCAGAGCTGATTAGAGTTATGAAAAATATCTGTTACGTCGCATTATTGTCTTAGTACAAAGAGGAAATTGTAGTGACACAAAGACACAGTGAGCCTATTGATTCGGAGAAACATTTACACGCACATTGTCCTACAATTAACAGTGATTTGATTACATAAATCTCTCCAAATTGTTCATGTCATTTCGCAGACTTATTTTCATCTGTGGGGAAAAGTTCTCTTTGCCCAAAGCGCATTTGGTGGTGGGGGAAATTGATTATATGTGAATGAAAGTGACTTGAACCTTATTCAAGGTTATTGAAGGAGTATTCTTTCTCTGCACCCATTCCTCCCAAAACACACGCAGATACGTACTCTGTAATTCCCTATAAATTCAGAGGCACATAAACATGTTGGTTGACAGTAAAAACTACTAGGAGATGCAGCAGCAGGATTAGGAAATATTACACATTAGCTTCTTAGAACAAATCTGCTTCGATGACATGTATTAATCATTTTCTAAACAAAAAGCGGGAAAGGGTTAGAGGGAAGAAATCTTAATATAACATATTTCTACTAATAACTTGTGAACCATTTACAATACATTTAAGTTCCTTAGAGAAGATTCTGTTCCACAGCGGTCTAAAACACTAGCGGTTACATGGGTTCAAGTCCTGACAGTGCCTTCCAGCCCGGTCGGGCGTCACATGCAGAGACAATTGGCTTTGTTTGAGACAGGGGAGGACTGTCAGAGGATCGCCCCACCCCCATCACTGTATTAGGGACATGTGCCTAGCCCTGCAATGGACAGGTGTTCTGTTCAGGTGTTCTGTTTAATGAAATGAAACAGAACCTGAATGACAAGGCCTGAATGACAAACGTTGTTTTAACAAAATGTAATTTGACAAGGCCAAACCTTTTTTATAAGACTCTATGGTCAGCAATGAATGAATTGTTCGTCAGTTAACACAGACGGATGTTGATCAGATGGAGGTTAAATGGTGCATAAATGTATTTAAATTTTAAGTTTTTAAATTGTGGGACAATTGTGGGATTGCTTAAGTCCTGGTAAAGTACTAGACTGCCCAATGCAAAACTCACCAATCACGCAGGATTTAACTAATATGTCTTGGGTGCATTTACATTCAAACATTCATTCATCTTCTAACAATCCTAATCCTGGTCAGGATCGCAGGAAAGCCAGCGCTTAGCCGGCATCACAGGGCGCAGGGCAGGAAGAACGTGCATAATGCCTATTGGGAGATAATCGAGACATTTAAGGCACATTATACCATACTGTGGTGCTGCAGACCATGAATTGGTAATCATAGTATTCTTCGGAATTACACGAACTACTTCAGGACTACATCACAGAACTCCCTGTCACTGGTGACGATTTTACCCGTCCGCAGGATTTCACAAACTCTCGTTTTAAATTACAGTACGTTTGTCTAATTCGAGGTGACGTATGCCTAAGTGAAGCAGCATATTTGGTGGGAAGAATTTAAGGCGGGACTTACAGTAAGCACAGTAACTACGAAGTTGGGAATCAGGTTGGCGAGGGACAGACCAACCACGGAGAGGTCACATATAGCCAACAGTGTGAGCTAGCCAGCTAAGGTTAACTCACTAGCCAAAACATCGCAGTTAATTATATCCCCCGAGCCCCAGACAATCACACCGCTTCCCAAACCACAAAGTAGACTGTACACCGTTGGTATCCATATATGTAAGTTATATCAGTGTAAAGGCAAATGCCAGTACATCATTGGTATCAATACTGTTTAGGCATACTAGCCAGTGGTATGAGTTACCCAGTCATAAGCGTCAGAGTTCTTTATTTTCTCTTAGACGTAAATACTTGGGTTATTTCCCAAACCACATACTGGCAGTACGTCACTGGTATCCATACACTTCACATATGCCACCATATCATAGGTATCAATATTGTTTAGACATACTGTGCAGTGCATAATATGCGGTTTGGGATGCGGCCTTAATTTTTTAATGCGTACTTAGTGTCAAAATACTGCATGCTCAGTGATAACTAGGGTTGGGGAAGGAATAAAAAAGACAGGGCATCTGTCATGACATGCTGATTAGCTGATCAGTAACTTAATAAGCTAGCTCGCCTCGACTGGCATCAGATCCACACAAAGCACTGTGGGTAAAATGAGGTTGTGCGCAATAAGAGCTAGAGTGAACCCACTCTAGCTAATATTGGCTGGATAGTTCATTCTGCTGGCACTGTGCTGCGTTCTGATTCGCCAGGACAAGCACAGTAACTGCAAAGTTGGGGATCAGGTTGGCGATGGATAGACCAACCACTGAGGGATTACATATAGCAAACAGCATGACCTAGCCAGCCGAGGCTAACCTGCTAGCCAAAGCATTGCGGATAATTGTATCCCTTGAGCCTCAAATACTTGGGCTGCTTCCTAATCGACTCACAGGTCTGTACACCACTGGAATCCATATACATTACATATGTTAGAGCATCCCTGGTATCAATACCATTTAGGACTGCTATTTAGTGAATAATATGTGGTTTGGGATCCAGCCTTGAATTCTTTAATATGCACTGACTGGCTGTCACAATCACGTTGGCTCAGTGATAACCGCTTGTTGGCACTGTGCTGTGTTCTGATTTACCAGGACAAGCACAGTAACTGCAAAGTTGGGAATCAGCTCGGCGATGGATAGACCAACTGCTGAGAGATCATATATAGCCAATAACATTAACTAGCCAGCTACGGTTAATTTGTTAGCCAAAACATCAGAGCGAATTATATTTTCTGAGACGCTTGGGCTGCTTCCCAAACACACATTAGTGAGTACACCCTTGGAATTCATATACATATGTCAGTACATCATTGGTGTCAATATTACTTAGGTGTTTAGGCATTAGGCATTACAAATTGGCAGGGTCTGAGGGCGAGGAGGATGGCCGGGGGATGATTCTTCCAGTGCCGCAAGAGTGACCCATTCCGACTCCTGAATGATGGACTGGCACCCCAGGGTACCCATTCATCTGTACCATAGGCTCAGAACCCTCCATCCCACAACCTCAACCAGTGGTAAAAAATATACATGTAGTCCCTGTTTTACGATAGTCTGGTTTACAATATTTTGACTTTGTGGATTCTGGTAGCCTAGCGGTTAAGGTACTGGACTATGGAACAGAAGGTTCAGTACCTGGGTTCAAACCCTACATGGGGTTTGCAACTTTAGAATCAGGTACTGACAAAGCTTCAGCCACTGGAGGTGGCGTGTCAGTCCCAGGCCTGGATAATTTAGGATGGTTTCATCAGAAAGGGCATCTGCATAAAACCTGTGCCAAATCTATTATGCAGATCAGATGCAGGATGGTCCACAGTGACAACCCCTAAGGAGAGCAGCTGAAAGAGGATCAACAAGATAACAACATGTGGTTAGGGATGAAGCCTCGAATTTTTCTTTAATATGCACTGGCTGCTTGTCACAATTTTGATAACTGGGGATGGAAAAGAAATAATAATAGTAAGATGAATCTTTGGTTTTTCCGTAATTACATTTGTATCAGGCTTGTGAAACATGAGCCAGTATTTTAACTAACTTGCTAACATTATCCAGCCAGGACATGCACTGTAACTGTGAAATCATATCTTATTCATATCAAATTCATATTTTAGTAAATATTTTTAAAGTTAGTATTGGTTATTATTGCAGACGAATCTCACAGGCACCATCTAACCAATTTAGTTTTCAGGTTGCCTTTAAGGCTTTTAATCTAGGGCATTTCTGCCCATTCCAACTATGATGAAATCTGGCTTTGCTTCCAAGTTGTCCACAAGTAAACACCCCACTGACAAACAAGTCCACTCACTCCTAGTAGCACCATCCCGGTCTTGTACCAGTGGTAGCAGAAGGTGAAGAAAGCAGAATGAGCGTGAAAGATAAAGCGAATAAGTGATGTTGGAATGTGGGAAGCAGCAAAGCCCCTTTTGGCAGATTCGAGCCTTGTTTGCTCAGCAAACGCAGCCATCCACTGCGTGGCTGCTTTGGGGAAATGCCCACATTGTTGGGCTGGGGGACCCTGGTTACAGGGGAGCGAGGGGCCCCTGCTAGGCAGGTTTGGAAAAACAACAGGATGAAGGTCGGCTAATATTGTGGTTAATTCCACCTCCCAGTCTCCATGACTCCCAGCAGGGGTTTATTTGAAGATCCCAGACGTCAAAGTCACTGAACACTTTGTTGGGCCGATGAACACTACAAGTTGGTGCCAATCCTCAAGGAAATTAATGTATTCTGATTAAATGGGGCCGACAGGCATCGCTATAGAGAAGGGGTGAAAAAACCCATCCTCACACCTCACTGTTGTGTTTCGCTTTACAGTTGTTCTTTGCGCTTTTATTTCCTGCCTGACTCTTTTAAATAAGACTCCAGCTATCACCCTAAATTAGAAATTAGAGCCACAAAATAAAAAAGGTTCCCAGTGTAAATGCATTTGGAACAGAAAAAAGGCTTTATTTAAAGAAAAAAAATAACTACAAAAAAAACTTTACACTACTGAACACTGCCCTGTCTAGAGTTGTTCCTGCTTTGCGCCCTATGCTGCCGGCTAGGCATTGGCTCTCCCATGATTCTGTCCAGGATTGAATGGATAGGAAAGTGAATGAATAAACTACTGAACATCTCTGAAACCTGAATACTGTCAGATAGTTCAGATGTGATTTGTAATTACACCAACTTGGTCAAATCCAGTTGTTTTGGGGTTTCTAGAAACATTCTAGTATACTCTGTGATCCCTTTGGTTCATTGCCCTCCATTTTCTTTATCACCAATTATTTGACTCTTCCCATATACAACTGAAGACTTATTGTGTGAAGTATGAGAGGGAAAAGCCCCAAGTCTGTTAGGGCAGACTTGCTGATTGACCACCTTTACACCTTTGAAAATTAAACAATGAACAAATTCTGTTAGCCATTGTTTAATTTCAGCTTCACAATATAAATAGCAGGGAAATGACCCACATATATGACCCATAAATCCCCTCTGGTGAAGTGGATTAACCATTTATGGAGATGCTAATGAGAGAAAAAGAGAACCCAAGCTCACATTCCTTTCTTAGCGCTGATCAGTCTCGGCCACTCTTACGCACATAAGAGATGTCTTTGTAACCTTGTCTCATGAGCAAGAAATTAGTGCCTAATGTGAGAAAGAAACTCAGCAAATAAGTGAAAGGATTAAAGGCAAAAAGGGCAGGGGCGAGACGCCGAAGCTGTGGAGTGTTAACTGGTCTGGGCTTTCTATAAGTACATGCATACACCCCTCTGAAGCTTAGTATGATGTAGACTCCATTACGGGATGGGGCGCTTGTCTGTCAAGGAGCAATTTTCAAGAGGTTTGGGACACTGCGAGAGTTGTGGGAGAAAAGATAAAGACAAGCTTGATCAATGGGCGAGGTTCTCAGGCCTGTGAGGAGCACATAATCAGTCAGGATTAATTTGGCTTCTGAACTGCTGGCAACTAGAAAGTGAAATTCCCGTAGATAACACAAGTAGTGTTAGTAGAGGTAGATTAATAGGTACTACAAATCCTAAACAAGTTTGCCTAAGTTGGTCTTGGATACCATGGAGCTGACAACATCTGGGCTTCCCAAAATGTGGTAGCACGTCCATTCATCTTCGGTAACTGCTTTATCCCAGAGAGGGTTGCGGTACAGCTTTACACACTCACTCACTCACACCTAAGGGGTAATTTTAAATAGCTAATCCACCCGCTGGCATGTATTTTGAAGGTGTGGATAAAAAAAAACAGAGGGCTTATGGAAACTGACATGGATATGATGAGAACATACAAAACTACACACAGGCAATAAAAGGATAAACTCTGGGTCCCTTGAGTTTTGCTGCATCAGCATTATTCACTGCGAACCCATGAGAGCCCAGAAAAAACAGACAATCATTGAATTACAGAAAGAGCTTTTGGACAGAGCAGCCCTGGTCAGGAAAAGTATTTAAGAGAACATTGAGGTGATCTCACCACCAGGACACAATTTGAAGGTGGTGCCTTTTTCAATTCTGCGTTCGTAAGCAGTTTGGGATTCACTTAGCATTAAAGGGCAATGCTGTGCAGCAGAGGTGAGCAAAAGTAGCCTTTCTCAAGATGAATTTTTTTTTTTAGAAGTATAACAATTTGAGGTAAAGGTATGTCAGTAGTTGTTCTCTTTTTCTCTATTGATGTATTACTTATTGAAGAGATGCCACGCTGAATTTCATTGTACCTGTGTATAGTGACAATAAAGACACTATTTTATTCTACTGTTCTAATTTCATTTACTCATTTGATATGTATTGAATCTAGATTGTATCCAGCTGCAATTTTACCAAATGCATCTTGCATTAACCAGACCATAATCACAAACTACCACAAACTTTTTTTTCCCTTTTTCAATGCCTTATGGTTCAACGTATCATGCATTTACAATGCACTGATTTGCTGCAGCAATATGAAATTTCTGTGTTGCGTATTTGAGGGTTCTGACTTCAGCATTTATGGACCGCAAGCGCTATGACATAATGCTCTGGAAGGGTTTTGGGCGAAAGAATGTATTTTCAGTTGTATGTTATGTGGCTCAAATGTGGCTCAAGCCACAAGTAGGTTAAATACACCAGACATATTTGAGATGAATTAGAATGTCAACAGTGAATCAGGGGTCTCACCCAATATCAGTGCCTAACCTCCCAGTCATCTTCTTCTCAGAAAAGAGAAGACCAACTCCAACTCCATGCCCATGTTTTTGGACGTATTTCTTGGGTGTCCACAAACTTTTGGCTATTCATTGTGTATAACAAGAGTCATAATTCTGATCTAATTGCCCTTAATTAACCTCACAACACACCTTAAAAACACTTTCTGAATGTGAAAATGTCCGCTACATCCTATTGAGGTGCCCATTAACAAGTGCCTTTTGACAAACCCCAGGCTCGGGTGAGAAAACAACAAGCATGTCTGTTCTCATGAATATCCGCAGCTCGAAGGCAAACAAAATAACATCCAAGATGGCAGCAGTTTGATTTACAGAGGGTTAATACCGCAGATGTGGGGCCCGAGAGCCCACGCCACTGAAAAGGACTTCAATGCCACATAGCGATGGCTGAGAGCGAGAATGACACCCCCTCAAAATACAGCACACAATACCTAGCTTTGACTTTGCTCTGTCTCAACTGAATGGAAGTCACCAAATTAGCGCTGGATTCTAGACTTTAAGAAGTTAAATGAAGTCTCTCATGGAGTCACTTCCCACCAAGGCGCCGGGTGAGAAAGCCAGAGAGGAGCTCTCAGGGAAAATTAACAGTCTTCTTGTGTAGCTCGAAAGAGGGGGGGAGTGAGTAGAGTAGCTTTGAGAGGTTCTCAGTGAAGAACTCGAACAGGGGTCGCTAAGGTTCTTCTCACCAGAATCTCATCCCGGCTGCCAGTTGCAGCCAAGCCAAGGAACCCATCATGGGTCCCCATGGTGGTGTGATGCTCAAGTGGTGGTGCACTTTGTTCTTAAGGTGATGCACAGGGCTGAGAATGATCTCAATCTCTCCTAGCACAGACCGGCCATTGAGAAGGAAATCAAGAGGAGAATGGAAGATTGGCTGGAGATCGGAGCAAATAAGTGTAAAGGTTTTTCCTTATGGCAACTCCGTAAAGTAAAAACCATGGTTTATATGTTATTTTTTTTATTTGTGATGGTCTTGAGTCATAGTCACTTTTTCATATAGCAACCCCCTACACACAGCCAGAGAATATGTTAGGCGTTGTCTGATGCCTTATAACAGAAACACAATAGTGCGAGTGTGTCTGCTTTCCAAAATGGGCTGTGTGAATTTTTATTAGGGGTGGTCAACTCAAATTTGTAGCTATATTTTCCATTATATGATATTTAAACAATAAAATTGCATGTGATGACTCAAATATGGTGACTTTTGTGAACATACAATTAACTGTCAAAACTTTTTAAATCTGTGTATGTAAAGAAAAATGCTAGCTAAATATTGTTTCTAAATTGAAGTTAAACATTTTTGGCTTATTATCTACTCGGTAAGACATGATCAAATCCAAAGAATGAAATATCTTATTGTACGTGTATGTATTACAGATAATTGCATTCTACTTGACCACATTTCTATCAGCTTACTATTTTTCAAAAAGTTACTTTTCTTCTGGGAATTTTTCCCACACACACACTTTATTATTTATTGCAATATAAACAATTGTATTTATTTATTTATTTTTTGCGGTGGGATTTTTTTTCCATAATAAAAAATGGTGAGAGAAGCTTCGCATTCTCCTTGTTAAGAGGAAACAGATGGGAACAGACTGAGGCTGCCTCACATTCCTCACATTTCCTTACAATTACTGCTAAATAGTAAGTACTAATTAGTACGCTACCAATGCTGTCAGTACGAATTTTATATACTGTTTAGTATAAAGCTCAATTGTTTACCTTGTCTAGAAGATGGACAGAGAAATGACCCCTTTTAGCTAGTCTAGCAGTCCTGAAATTACTTTAGCATTAATTCTTTGTTTACATTATATCACTTTTAGGGAAGGTCAGCCCAGCCATCTCTATTCCCAGCCCCAAATTTGAACTCCAGGGATCCCCAGATGTTTTCAAGCCAACTGTAAGATATATATTGTCTCATCCCAAATGGATCTTATTGAACAGCTCTAGTGAGGTCCTTCCATTCTCGAGAGAAGCACCTCAGCTGGCTCCTCTCCATACAAAGTACCAGTGGTTCTACTACAAGACTCCCCCAGAATCAGGGAGAGTAAGCAGCAACACTGAATAGGAACCTAATCTATATGCCTTATCTTTTGGTCCCTACTCAAAGCTCATGACCACAGTTGAGTATAAGCATGCAGATTAACTGGTGCACACAGAGCTTTGTCCAACCTGACCCAATTCATTTGTCAATTCAAATGTTATAAGTATCATTTAATTTGAATCAAACATAACTTGTTCTCAAACATGAGTATTGGGTAATGTATCCACCAAATCATAGAACACCGATATTCAATTTTACTTTATACTTAGTTACATTACTGTACCTAGTGCAATCATGTAAAAGCCTAATTTAAAGTACATATCCAATGTACAACCCCAAATCAGAAAAAGTTGGGATGGTATGGAAAAAGCAAAACGTAAATAAACTCAGTCTTTCTTACATTTTCTTTGACTTTTATTTCATTGCAGACAGTATGAACCCAAGATATTTCATGTTTGTTTCTGGTCAACATCACTTCATGTGTTAATAAACATCCATTCCTGTATTTCAGGCCTGCGATTTTCTCAAGCATTTGTGGATAAACTGGCGATTCTCTACTCATCTTTGCTCCTCCTATCATGAATCCTGCTTTCATAATCACCTGTTGACATCAGTGTTAATTTTGACAACAGATTTTGATTTAGTTTTAGTCATAGTCTGTTGACAAAAATTTTATTTAGTTTTAGTCATCTGAATTGTTTTTAGTTTTAGTCGACTAATTATAATAAGATTATAGTCGACTAAATCTACAGTAGTTTCAGTGACTAAAACATGAAATGTAAAGGTTGCCATATGTAAATTATTTTTTTAACATTTCCCTTGGACTGTGGTAGCCTAGCGGTTAAGGTACTGGTCTCTGGACCAGAAGGTGCAGGGTTCAAATCCCACCTCTGCCAAGCTGCCACTGTTGGGTCCTTGAGCAAGACCCTTAACCCACAACTGCTTGGATTGTAAGACTGTACTAATGTAAGTCGCTCTGGGTAAGGGTGTCTGCTAAATGCTGTAAATGTAATTATTTCAGTCATTATACGTACTTAAACTAAATGAAACATCTACATGCATGCACTGATAATTAGGGATGCACCGACGTTGAATTTCTCGGTCTGATAAGATAACCGATGTTTAGCACATTATTGTGGCCGATACTGATGTTAAAAAGCGATAGTTAAACCTGTCAGCATTTTTTAAAAAGTTCACATTATAATCCATATATGAATTGTTCTTAAAAAATGGAACAGTAATTCATTTTAGGAATAAAACAAAATAATAATAAGCAATAAAATGGGTAAATCAGACGTGACCATAGCTGTAAACACGTAGCAAGTTCAGGAAAAATGCTTTAATTCCATTTTGTTTTCTAACTATCCTTCAAAAAGGTACCTGGATATATAACCATAAACTCAGCAACATCAGAAATTTTGCTTTATGAGTAACAGCCAAAAGAAAAATAATTCATATGTAAATATATAACAAATGTTGGTTACAATATCGGCTAAAATTTTAATATCAGACCATGCCGATAATTGAAAAAATCCATATATCGGCCACCGATATATCGTGCATCACTATTGATAATAATAGCATACATTAAAGTGGTTATAACTCAATTTCCACCATAGATCTGCTTCAAACTTGGTGTGGACATTCAGCAGATATTCTAGAATAGAATCAAGTTGGAATGAACGATGCATAATTAGATATAATTAAGATATAAGCTCAGGACTATATGCATGCATTGATAATACCAGTACACAGTGAAGTGTTCACCAAAACTCATAATTTCCACCAATCTGCTTCAAACTCGGTGTGGACACATGAGATACTGTGGAATAGAATCAAGCTGGAATAAATGATATATTATGAGCTTTATTAAACATATAAGATCAGATATACGTGCATGCTCTTGGTGAAATTATGCGTAATTACGGTATAAAACGGAGTTATGTTAGCCGAAAACTCCTTAAAGATAGTATGAACCCTTTTTCGGAAAGAGAAATTATATCCACGTCGCGTCGCGAAACCTATTTCAATCCCTACTTTATATGCTGAAATATTTCCTAGAACATAGTGAACTTCGAGTGTGTTTGTAACGTACTACCGTAATACCGCTAAAACAGTAGCTCACGCCGTTTAGCTTGACCGCAGTTTCAGGAAGACATGCCTGCGTTTCAAGTTGGTGTATTTTTACCACAGATGGTCGCCCCACAGTTTACAAAGCGTCTTGTTTTCCTTGGCATCAAATGAGAAACGTGATGCTTACAAACAGTACAGATGCCACTTGCACGGTATTCCCGGGGTCTAATCAAATGTGTGCGTCTTCCCGCATTACTGATTGGATCGCTACTCAACTCGTACTCCTTTCCACATAGGCTAAAGTTATGACTGGATCTTTTCCCTACCTGCCACAAAACTAAATCAGGTCTGATTGGATGTCGTCTCTGTCCAACATTTTTGTCTCGTTTTTATTCGTTGACAAAAGTGTCAATTAATTACGTCCTAGTTTTTGTCGTTTTTCATTAATTTGAATGTAGTCAGTGTCTCGTTTCGTTGAAAGAAAGGGTCGTTGACGAAAACTATGACGAAAATCACTCGTCAACGACATTAACACTGGTTGACATTACCTCATAACTAGCCATAGATGTGTCTATCCCCTTTTTAGAGTTACTCAAGCACCCTACCTCTGAGCACCCCTGAAATAGTCTTTTTAATATGGAAGTTGGTCTGATAAACTACAAAATGTTAAAACCATACCAAGTATATGTTTTTAATATACTATTTTACCATCGAAAATACAACAGTTTGATCCAAGTGATGGCTTTGTAGCTCACAGACTCAGCATTAATGGACGTTTCTCAGATTCTCTTCACAAGTGTGGTAGTCCAAAATTAAACTAAAATGTACGTTTTTTTTGTTTGTTGGGGCGAGCTGGTCTCATTGGGTACTCAGCACCCCTACAGATTTGATCCTAGAGTCGCTCCTTTTACTAGCGCTGAATTGCTCGCGTTCCGACATTTTTTTGGAATGTGTCGTTGGCCTGAAATGCAAACATGTTGTTTATTAACAAATGAAGTTGGCCAGGAAAAACATGAAATATCTTAGGTTCAGGTTTATATGTCTACAATGAAATAAAATTCTAATAAATGTAAGAAACACTTACATTGGATTTTCCATACCGTAACAAATTTTCCTCTTGTACTTTAGACATGATGGGTCCTCAGTTCCTTTTTCCCATCAGTGTCTGAAATCCTAAGAGAAGCACAAGCTGTGTAATCGACGCTCAAAGCTTTAAGACATGTAAGGGCATAAACTTAATCCCAACACTTAGATGTTGTTCCAAAGGTCTTGTGGCTCTCATAAAGATTTACCTGCTTTGATAACGGCATCCATCTGATTACTGTTACAGGATTACACAATTACGGTATTCAGAGGGACACAGCTCATGTTCCAAAGGTGATGTGGATGAAGATTTTTCTAGCAATAACACTGGCATCCGCACCTTGCCTAAATCAGAACAAAGTATTCTCAGGTTGCCGTTTACAGAAGCAGAATGTGTGGATGGTGGACAGAATTGAAAGACCTGAGTAGTTGTAGATTGGATGAGATTATTTGCCCGCTCTGTGGTTGACATTAACAGTGCAGTGACATGTCACGACTTACCTACAACTCCTAACATCCCCACGGTTTATGGTCTATTCTGGATGCTCTCACTTTTTATAGTGGTGAGTGGAGCCAAAGTAAATGATCATCCAGCAAAGCCTGATCTGCTGCCTTGCCTTGTTACACAAAAACGAACCTGCTGCTTTTTTCTAAGTGACATTTATGGTTCACAGTCTCTTCGGCGTACCTTTAACAAGTCTCCCACTTGGCACTTGGAATAAAGTTTAACTTGGCCCGAGTGGAGAATCCGGGGGCGTAAATAATTTCCTTTCGTTAGTTTTGAAGTAAATTCTGTTGTGTGCAGTGATTAGAGGTGGGAGGGCAGAATGTTTTTTGGCAACAAACAGCAACGTCTATGTATACCTTCAGTACATTCTTAGTACAAAAAAAAAAAAGTAGGTGGCCTAAATCAGTATTCAGTTTAGCTTGGACCAATGCCATTACAAACAAGCCCGGAACACTTACCTATCAGTATTAGTTTACACTGACTGCTTACAGCCATATCTCAGCATATCTCCAGGAACTGACCATGGGCATGTCATGGTTCATTAAAACATAATTACACACATATTGTTAATCATTTCATCATACATCAGGGTGCTTCCTTCTCTTTATAAGATCTTGTAGTTGGCTGCCAAATACTAAATGTAGGAAATCTGTTTTTGGGAACTGGAGTGGTGGGGAGGTCCAGAGTTCCTGAGCACTCAGCACTGCTTAGGCCCTTGAGCAATGCCCTTAACCCACATTTGCCTGGATTGTACATTGTAAGATTGCATCAGTTGTAAGTCAAACTGGTTAATGACAAAATGTAAATATACTGTACACACACTGATCACTTTATTAGGAACACCTGTCCGGTTAGTTGGTCCTGCAATTATCTAATCAGTCAACCATGTGGCAGCAGCGCAATGTGTAAAATCATGCAGATACAAGCCAATAGCTTCAGGTAACGTTCACATCAACCATCAGAAAGGCGGAAAAATGTGACCTCAGTGATTCTGACCGTGGCGTGATTGTTGATGCCAGATGGGCTGGTTTTAGTATTTCTATATAAGCTCCCCTGGGATTTTGAATTCATGGACCCAACCCACCATGCGTCAACAGTCCAGGCTGGTGAAGGTAGTGAAATGGTGTGGGAATGTTTTCTTGGCTTGCTTTAGTTAGCATTGTTGCCTCATAGCTCCAGAGATCCATGGTTTAATTCTTCTGTGTACATGTTGTCTCTATGTTTGTGGTACTCCGGTTTCCTTTCACATATTTCAGTGACATTCATAGGTCAGTTGCTGTGAGTGCGAGTGTGTGTGCCCTGTGTAGGGTTGGTTCCTGCCTTGCACCTTGTGCTGCCTTTTAGGCCCCATCTCGCCGCAAACCTAAACTGGATTAAGCGAGTATGAATCGGATGAATGGATGAACGTCTTTGGCCATCTTATACCAACCAATCTTCGCTTGAAAGTCATAGCCTATTTGAGTATTGTTGCTAACCCTGTGCATCCCATCATGGCCACAATTTGCCCATCTTCTAACGATACTTCCTGTATGATAATGCAGCAGGTTACAAAGCAAAAATTGTCTCAAACGTGTTTCAAAAATATGAAAATGGGTTCAGTTTTCTTCAATAGCCTTCCCAGTCACCAGGAATGTGGTGACTCAGTAGAGTGTTGTAGTAACTGTACTGTGAACCAGAAGGTCTTGGGTTCCTCTGCCAAGCTGCCACTGATGGGTTCTTGAGTTCCGTAACCCACTACTGCTTGGTCAATGTAATGTAAATATGATTCCAATAGAAAAATCGATTTGCAGCAAGAAAGTGCATCTGAACATCTGAAGGAATCATGTGACCAGTTACAATGACGGAGCAGAATCTCAAAGTTATGTTTCCAAAATCTTGTGGAATCCATGTCTTGAAGATTTGAGGCTGGTTTGAGAGCAAAGCGAGGCCCTACCCAGTGTTAGTACAGTGTTCCTCACAATATATGTCATAAATATCACAATATATTGCTGTATAGATTTTCTCAGCACAGCCCCAGTTCCTTGTGCTCAGTGAGTGAAGAGAAGGCGGGTTTGTCGGGCATTTATTGGAAACCATGTCCAATCTCCAGTTTCTGTATCTGTACGTTCATCTCATAGACAAAATGGTAGGATCAACAATAAAAACAAAGGCTTGAAAATTGAGGTATCATTAAATATATTCATTTTATGAGAACCATTATATATATTAGTATGCATTACAAGACAAAACACAGCTTTGTTGCAAAGAATACAGCTAAATGTCATTTACAGGTGGACCACGAACAATGGCTAGGTCCGCATTCGAAACCTGTTCGGCAGTATAACTCTTCAAATAGTTGGAGAATTAGTCAAAAATGTCCGTGCTTGGTCATTTCTAAATGTGGAATTGGTCGATGCAGGCATTTGCAAGCGTTCTGACTGACAGGAGGCATTCAGGTCTGAAACAGTTTCAGAGTCTATAACTTGATACAGACTTGAGTTTGAAGTGTAAAAAAATGATGTGTATGTAGTATGAAGACAATGAAGAAGCCCGTGAATCCAAATAACTGTGTGTGTGTGTGAGTGTGTGCGTTTGAGCTTCTTGCTTATAGCCCCAGATACTGTACAATTTCTCTATTTTATCGACTTGTAAACAAAATAGAACTAAAAAGAGCAGTCTCACTTTTCAGCTGAAACATTAAGTCTATGACTCTAAACTCTGGTTAATAACGTGAATACACTCTAGTTAATGTTACACAAACAGTAACTATACATCTATACAAATCAAAATATCAGGGTCAATACCTTCCACAAAGTACCAAGACATTATAGGCCTATGCTTTATTCCACAAGGCAAAAATGGATCGCCGATGCACATTTTTAACACTGTATTGTATTTTCTTAAGACGTTCAAATCCATCCCAACTATACAATCAGAACCAGGACAGGAAGGACTACATGACCTGGACTCTCGTACAACGTGTACAGGATAAGACTGGTCACAGTTACAGCTACGTAGCAGAAGCTTTTGGTGGTCACAGCTGCCTCTGCCACCTCATTTGGAGGAAATGAAATTGCCCTCATATTACGGTTCTTTATGAGATCAGATTTTGTAACTGTAATTAATTCAAAACTTACACTCCATTTTTAGGGTTCCCCGTGCCAAAAGAAGCATAATGAAGTGAGAACCCACATTTTCTGGCCTTCAGAACGTAGGTAAACTTTAAACAGATGTCGAATGCAAGTGTTCAGCATTCATGTTCTGTAATTCTCATATTCTGAAGTTGTGAAATAAAGGCTCGTAAAGTGATGCGGCGTTCACACACACACCCTCTCTTGTAACCTAAGGCCAAGTGTGTTATACCGTCCGTTTAAAAAAAAAAAAAAGAAAGAAAGTAATAAAGTAAATCATTCACCTTAAATGAGTAGTGGTTCATGTTGATTTGGAAAGGTGCTATCCCTTTTCCAAGGCACAATTGCTCTACATACTCAAGAACAATGAGGTATTGTCCAAACGGTGTACTTGAGATGTTTTACTTGAGAGAGCGTGTTAGTTTACTTCATCAGTTCACTCTTTGAACTTATCTGGCAAGTTTGATTCAACAAGTCAATAGCATTGACTTAGTAACTCAATAGTAACTCACAAGTTTTGCTGTAACTAACCGTATAGGTCAATAAGAACATCAGACGCTATGAGACTTACTATTTCTTGGGCAGTAATAAGAAAGCACGATGTGAGACAGTAGCTAATTTTTAAGTTCTGTAAAAAGGGACAACGTCAGTCTATATAAAAAGAAAGGGGAAAGAAAATGACTTTACATACTGTGTACGTCACATCAGGTGCAAACTCTGCAAAATCCACAATACAAAAAAAAACAAGTCTGAAAGGAAAATGAAAACCAAAAGACAATGGCGAAACTGAGATTCCTTCACAACAGTTCCTACCAAAGGCTAGCGATATCAGTCTGCTTAGCAGCACTCAGTCCATTCTTTCCTCTGTCTCTCTCTCTCTCTTGATTCCTTCCTCTTCTGATAAACTCGCTTGGCGCTGGCCGCTCTAGCACTTTCCCCTCTTGTCACGCTGCTGGAATTTGCGGAGGCGACGGGCCCACAAGTCCTTCCAGGGGATAAGCAGGCTGGCCTTGTCGGCCACGACGCCGCTCTGGCCACGCGAGTCCTCGTCGTCTGAGCCTAGCAACAGGTACTTCCGGCCCGGCTTGATCTTGGGGCACTTGCAGGCCACGTCCTTGGCACGCACCCATAACAGCTGGTCTCCACGTCGAATGCGGTGCCCGCCCTGTTTGTAGACTGAGATGATGTTGATAGTGAACTTCCACCATTCGCCTGCCTTGTCACCCTTTAGCACATGGACTTGGACAGCTGGGAAGAGACAAAGAAAAAAATCTAATTGAGAATTGGTTCATTCATAATTCAATATGAATTATGAAACAAGTTGTATGACTTGTGCTTCAGCGTGCTGGACAATTCTTTTGAGACATTTAGAGCATTTATTGAAAGCTACTTCCAGTTGTTGACTTGTTTGATGGCCCAATGGTGGAAGCCTGGCAGAGATTTGAGCTCACAACCTTGATCAGTAGTCTGAAGAATTAACCGCTGAGCCAGACCCAATCCTGATTTATGAGAAAGTATATCCATAAATCAGGATATTTATGGATATATACTCACTGACAAAATATAACGCACCCAGATAGAAATGTTGGATTGCTGCAAAGCAGTTACATCTCAGGCAGATAAGTAAATAGTTACAGGTGTGGTCTGATTAGACATTGGGTCTGACCATCGGCAGCCAGCCAGTATCTCAGCGTTTGCAGTGGTGCTGTGAATGAGAAACCTGAACTGCAATGGACTGGAAACGTATCATATTTAGCAAAGAATCCAGGTTACGTTTGGAGTCTAATGTTCAAGTATGGAGGCCTTGAGGTGAACGCCTCAATCCTGCCTTTGCTCTGGTGTGACACACTGCCCCAGCTGCTGGTGTGATGATCTGGGGAGCCCTCATATACAACAGTCAGTCACCCCTAGTAGTGACACGAGGGACACTAACAACTCAGCGATATGTGCAGGACATCCTCTGGCCATATGTGTTGCCAGCAGGATATTGCTCGCTCTCACAACAAGGGTTTCCCAGGAATATCTCTGCCAGATTGGAACATTTCCTTCGCCTGTCCGGTCTCCAGATTTATCGCCATTCAAACATTTAAGGGACGAGCTGGAACGCCAGCTTCAGCAACTTAGTGTGAAGGATGTGCCACAAGATACCATATGGAACCTGTCTGCCTCCATGCCCAACCGTATCGCATCTTGTATCCAGACTATAGGCAACCCAACAGGGTACTAGAACCTCCTTTAATTGTACAGTGTTCCCCAATAAACGTATCCTTTTGCTCTAATATTGTAATCACTTACATATATCATCGTTACATTCACACAAGTTTCCTTTGATTCCAACAACTCCTTGTTGTTATTTTTTTGTCAATGACTGTACTTTACCCATAATGTTTTATGGACTTTATGCACAATTTCTTTGCATTTCCTGGGCAGGGTCACAGGTGGGCGGTGACCTGACAAGTGCCTCTCCGGAAATACACAGGGTGCAAGCATAAATGTTCCCTGGATGGTACAGCAGTCAATTGCAGGACAAACAAGAGTTGCTTGTGCAGTGCAAGAGGATGTTCCTGGGACTGGCCTCTCCTCCCTAAGGCAGTCGTTCCAGTGACGAAAAATCCGGCTGGAAGGTACTACCGGGACTTGAACCAGGTCATTGCGGTGGTGAACTAGCGTATTAAACCACCCGAGAGCCTTATCCATGAATTATATAATATGAATGCATCAGGAGAACAGTTAACTCTCTAGACTGAGCTCACGTAAATGAGTGCTATGCTGATACAGATGTGATTTTCCTACATTTACGTTTAACCAACGTTCCCATGCATTTTCCCTAGTCTCACAACGGTTCTCTTTCGGAACCCCTCCCCTCCTTCTCTCCTCGCACCCTGACCCCTGACCCTCCCTTGTTGTCCTGGCCGCATGCTCCGTATTGCAGCAACAGTTGCCATAGCACTCGCAGCCAAAGACAATGTGTGCCCGCAGAGAGCATGCAAGCGCCTCCTCCCCTTCCCAGCGGGACCTGCTGTAATATTGCACTACAGCGAACAGAGCCTTGGACAGGACCTTCCTCCATCGAGATTTATAATGGGGACGGGGTGGAGGCATTAAGTACCTGTTTCATTTTTGGTTCAGATTCGATTTGCTTTTCTATTAGGTGAACTATTAACACTTCAAAATGCCGTGGAGACAAAGTCTTTCAGAGTTGGAAGAAGCTCCAAATGCGAACAAAGTAGGGAGTGGGCGAGCAAGAACTTCACAGCCACTGGTGTGAAGATTGAACGTCTAGGACCTTTAGAAAGTCCAAGTGCATATTTCGTACTGCAATGCTAAGCAGGCGTCACATCACTCTGCACACACTCCGACTTTCCGAGCTAATCTGTCCTCATGATGAAGTGGTTTCGTGGGGAATGTTCCAGAAAAGCCCAGAGGGCCCAGAAGGGGCCAGGCTAAGAGTCCTTATTTCACAATTAGGGAAAATTGACCCTGGTTGGAGGTGAGAGCTGGTTTTCTAGGTTGAAATGTGCTAAGAAAGCAAATGCTAATAAACACAAACTCTCGCTTAAGGTGACCCACCAACTTTAACCAAAGGTGAATCGTGTTTAAGAACTACGCCATTATGTAAATACAACAGAGGAAGTGCTCTATTTTTGTTTTCTTTTCACCCACCGTTACACTTTTTAGTGACGGGGGCACGGATTGCCCCCATAACACAGTGGAATGTTCCGGCCCAGCAGCAGGAGGCCTGCTGTGAGCAAATTGCACCCAATTTGAGAGAAGAAAAGAGAAGTGTCGGCGTGAGGAGGGTGCACTCCCACGGGCTTGCCATTCATTCTCACTGGCTATCTGGGCTTAAGCCCACTCCTTTGGCCAAGGACAGAAAGAGATAAAAAGAACATAGGAGTGTGGTGGGGTTTGGGGAAGCTCCTTCTAAATAGGAGGTCAGTATTTATCTTCCCAGCCACAGAGAGGCTTCCAAAAGAAACGTCTTAAGTGTTCCGACTTCATCAGCTCACCAAGCCTGTGGTCTCCTAGCTCCCAGTTTAGAAGTGGTGTGACAGTCCAAAACAGGAGTCACCTCTGTGCTGACGGGCAAAAGATCCTTAGCAATATGTACAGTGTGGGCACCAAAAGTCTGAGACCACTAGTGAAAATGCTTTTATTTAGCATTTTCAGGTATTTAATAAAATGTTTTTCGTTACAAATGTAATGACCCAAAACACACCTCAAATGTTTGTCTTTACAACAACTACATGAAGACCAACAAAAATCAAGGAGCACTGACCTATCAAGGACGTTCCTCTACAGTCACCTGACTTAAACCCCAGGATTTATGGCGGCACTTGAAGGCAGAGTAAGCCAAGCATTCAGTTACATCACAAGATGCCCATTGGAATTGTGAAATCATGGTGGGATAAGACAGATCATCAGATTTTCCACAAACTTGTGGAGTCCATACCAGTTTGAGAGCACGCTGTCACTACTGGGAACAATAAATACTTGTAGCCTATCAAAGCTGGCATTTTTTGTTTGCTTAATACAGAATACAAATTCCCTTATTTTCTGGCTGTATTCTAATGAATTGAGAAATAATTATATATGGTCATTATACCACTAAAACAATGGTATATCTAATCTAATGGTGGCCTAAGACTTTTGCACAGTACTGTATATTAACATGTTGGACTGTGATGGCCTAACATTTAAGTTATTGAACTGTGGATCAGAAGGTCCAGGGTTCAAATCCCCCCTCTGCCAAACCGCCACTGTTGTGTCCTAAGAACTAAGGGAGTTCGTATTTAATGTCACATAAAATGTCAGTCCTGGCATCATTAATACTTTGTTTGCTGGGTTAAACAGCCATATTTGTGTACTGAGAAAAACAGTGGACATATTAAACTAGCTCTGTACATAAAGTCTCTTGTTTTGCCTTTTTAAATTCTTTTCCTTTGATGCTGACATTACAGGACACCCATAGACCAGCCCTGGTACGCAGGCTCTGAGCCAACAGATCAGCAGAAGAGCAGAGCGAGACTAGCGCAGCGGTGCCAGTTCCTCTCGCTAACTGCTGTTGTGTTTGGGCGGTGTGCTGGGCTGCGACCCACCAGCTCAACACAAGGCTGCCTAATCTAATTAGTGCGCCTGATTAGCGGTGTGAAGCTGCTTGCTGGGCCACCCTACGCCCAGACGCTTATTTCCACACTGACTGCTGGCCTCTCCACAAGTGTGTGTGGTGCAGCTCGGGACCCACACACTGACACCTGACACACAGACTTTGATTCATTGTGCTTCTCTGCCGGTCCGCGACTAGGGGCGGCGGATTTGAATGCAGCTCTTTATGCTTGCTGTCTCCGTAGAGACTAAGGACAATGGAGGATGAGCGGCGAATATTTCTTTCCATCTCTCTCATTGTCAGCAGAGGGCAGATTTAGCACCTGATGCCTGCCCGTGATGGTGCATTGAAACGGACCCGGTTCTGTTTAAGCAGAGCCTTGGACACACACACACACACGCACACAAAACACAAACAGACATAAAGCCTGTGAGTGCGCAAAGGGACGTGACTCTCAAGATTAGACTGGGGCTTAGATTTTATTAGCCGAGGAAAGACTTTAGACATCAAAGGGAACAATGATGGCAGATGTAATTCTCAAGTCAAATGACAAATATTTTTGAACGCACCAAAGGAATATGACAGCGGCTCTTTTTTTGAGTTGTTTCAGATGGATCGCATTTTCTCCCCGTTTTATTGCCTTATGAATGAGGAAAACAGAAGATATATTTCCACACTTATTTGGATGCATTTAAAAGCACTCGTGACTGTTTGTCCTCCGGGCTTTGATTGATGGATTGTGAAGCTTTGTGGGCGGCTGACAGCCCAGTATATGAATAGCATGGCCCATTTGCCACATGTGATGCGTCTCAAAAATCACCCAGCTGCCCAGAATGCATGCTGAGGAGCCTTAATGTGCTGCGGACACATTTCCCTTTTGTCTCGTTGCTTTGTGTTGGGTCTGAAACAACTTCTGGGGAAGCGCCAGGACTTTTTATTCATGCGTGCTAATCGAGTCGAAGGAGGTGGATAGAAGTGAGACATTAATGAGGATCTGTTACGGCTCAAAACGCAAGCGCTTTGATCTGTTTTTAATAACGTAGTAAGGAAATTAATATCAACCAGTCGTCCATCCGAGGCCTGGTATAAGGGACACTGTATCACATGATTGATTGGTACATTGATTCAGGCCAAGAAACCTCATGGAGATACTTCAAGAATTTGTAACCAGAGCCATATTGAGAGCTGATATGTGAAGACATCACATCACTCTTCTCTTTTTCACATTTGCTGTCTCAGTTCTTATCTCCTTACTAATATCCTCATGATGAATGAGAATAAAGCAAAAATATGCATATAAACAGGAGCTCGGACCAAAGAGACATATTTATTAAAAAGCTCTGGCACGTACGGACAATAAAACACATAGGCAACCATTGATCACTATATCCGTCCTCCTCCTCCACCTCTTCTGTCTTGTTCTCCGAGTGCTCTTTCAGCTGATAGAAGTAATCTAATATGTGTAATTTTCTGCTTAACAAAAAGGTTGGCAAGGAAACCAGAAGGTTGTTTGGGAAATCGGGACATACGAAGAGACAGCTGATTTTACATGACTGATTATAATAATAAGAGGTAATGAAACATTAATATTGATATGGTGCTACTGATCCAGGGACAAGATGCACTCTGGTTGGCCTTAGTTGCTGCTCCGCTCTGTCCTTCGAATATGTTCATGTGTGTTCTGTCTGTTTCCCTGACTTTCCTGGCAGAGGTTTTATATCATTCTGTCCAACCAGAGAGCAAAATGTTCTTTCTAGTCAGGAGAGGTAGGAATGAGATCAAGATGTTACACCCTGAAGTCAAACATCGTGATCATGTTCATCAGCCCATTTCCTTCACTCTTTACACAGTTTTAGGGGTCATCAGCATTTATTGATCATTTACCAACATAGAGTGGTGCTTGAAAGTTTGTGAACCCTTTAGAATTTCTGCATAAATATGACAAAACATCATCAGAGTTTCACACAAGTCCTAAAAGTAGATAAAGAGAACCCAGTTAAACAAATGAGACAAAAATATTATATTTGCCCATTTATTTATTGAGGAAGATGATCCAATATTACATATTAGTCAGTGGTAAAAGTATGTGAACCTCTAGGATTAGAAGTTAATTTGAAGGTGAAATTAGAGTCAGGTGTTTTCAATCAATGGGATGACAATCAGGTGTGAGTGGGCACCCTGTTTTATTTAAAGAATAGGGATCTATCAGTATGCTCTTCACAGCACGTTTGTTTAAGTGTATCATGGCACGGACAAAGGAGATTTCTGAGGACCTCAGAAAAAGAGTTGTTGATGCTCATCAGGCTGGAAAAGGTTTAACAAAACCATCTCTAAAGCGTTTGGGGACTCCACCAATCCACAGTCAGACAGAGAGTGTGTACAAATGGAGGAAATTTCCAAAAGGACCATTGTTACCACTCCCCAGGAGTGGTCGACCAACAAAGATCACTCCAGAGCAAGGCGTGTGTAATGTCTGTTTAATAGTTGCGAGGCACAAAGGACCCCAGGGTAAAACTTTCTAAGCAATGACTGAAGGCATCTCTCACATTGGCTAATGTTAATGTTCATGAGTCCACCATCAGAAGAACACTGAACAGCAATGGTGTGCATGGCAGGGTTGCAAGGAGAAAGCTACTGCTCTCCAAAAAGAACATTGCTGCTCGTCTGCAGTTTGCTAAAGATCACATGGACATGCCAGAAGGCTATTGGAAGAATGTTTTGTGGACGGATTAAACCAAAATAGAACTTTTTGGTTTAAAAGAAAAGCGTTATGTTTGAGTCAAAGTCCTGACTTTAATCCAATTGAAATGTTGTGGAAGGACCTGAAGTGAGCAGTTAATGTGAGGAAACCCAAAACATCCCAGAGCTGAAGCTGTTCTATACGGAGGAATGGGCTAAAATTCCTCCAAGCCGGTGTGCAGGAATCACACCAGATACTGACAGAAAAGGTTCATATACTTTTGCCACTCACTAATATGTAATATTGGATTATTTTCCTCAATAAATAAATGACCAAGTCTAATATTTTTGTCTCATTTTTTAGCTGGATTCTCTTTATCTACTTTTAGGACTTGTGTGAAAATCTGATGATGTTTTAGGTCATTTTTTTCAGAAATACAGAAACTTCTAAATGGTTCACAAACTTACAAGCACCGCTATAGGACCATATTCAGTGAAATGTTTCTGACATTGCGCACATCAGTACTGACAGATCTGACTTATGTCTGAACCACAAGCAGTTGCTTTAAGAGTACACGGGTGCCTGACTTCCCTTCAGTTTCATTGAAAAGCGTAATGAAATGTTTACCAAAGTGTGCTCCACAGTTTACGATGAGGATACGTTCCAACTATCCCATTGTAAGTTGAATGCGTTGTAAACCAAATATATTGTATATATAATAGTGGAGCTTACCTAAAATATGCTTAAAACACATACATTAACCTACAGCTGGGCAAAATCATTAACACAACACCTATTTTGTAAAAAAGTGTTGAAGATCTCATTTATTGAAAGTGAAAAAAAAGCCAAAATGCTGAGTCCATTGCTGAACCAAGGGTGTTCCTGCTCAGCTCAGTCAGCTGGCTGCTGCCCAGATGTCCAGAAACTGTGGGAGGGTACTGTAGAGCGTATCGCCTTCTCAGGAAAAATCTAAATTCAAAATTCAAAATATGGTTTCTGCTGAGTGTGTATTTTTGTGTATTATCGGATGAAAAATCGAAGCTGAAAAATCGTAAACCAAACCATCATAAAACAGGGAGTTCCTGTACTATTAATTATCTATGGAGCAAACGTGTATGTAGGGCTGTCACAATCATTACATAATCGTCTAATAGTAATTATTTAAGATAATCGCAATTAATTGAAATTACCGCAATTATGTAGGAGTAGAGTCATTTTCCACAGCTGGTGGATTTCTGCAGAATGTGAATTTGGTGTACTGGGTTGCGAGAACTAAGTTTGAATAAAAGAAAGCAGTAAATGCATTCATTGAGATGTCATGTGATTAACGAAAAGAAAAAAGTTTGAACTTGTATCTTGGTGCAGTAACATTTAGAGGCCAGCGCTGAGTAATGTTGGTGTATTTGTTAGCTGTGTAGTTAATGCTACATGTTTGCCATGTACGCTAGCAGAATGAGTTTTTTGCTGATATTTTCACTTTTGTAATGCTTTGCATTTTTATTTTTATATATTTGTAGGCATTTGCGTGAATTTTTGGGTCCACCATTTTGACAGTCAAGAGTATTAGCTGCTAATCAAACATGGCCAGTAAGCAAGATGGCTGTTCAGTCACTTTAGGCTTGTACTTCATAAGTTGCATTCAATGAACAGACAATTAAATCGTTAATCGTAATTATCTGTATGACAACTAATTGTCAACTACAGTTTCATGATTGTGACAGGTCTACTTGGAAGATAAGTTATTATGTAAAATGACATTGTATTAGGCAATGAAACTAACAGCAGTTCCATGAGGGATGAGGGATAAGAGAACACTTATGCTATGGTTGGCCAGTAAATGAAGTGATAATATGCGCTTCCCCTATTTAAAAACCACCAGCTGCCACTGGTCTGGATGTATACATTGTGCAGACAGCAGTGTCTAAATTATTTGTGATTTACAGTCCAAACTTAAGTGCTCTTAAATTCTAAATAGTTATTTTATGGCAAATCTGATATAAAGTCAGTTATTATAGCTATATCGCTCTCCAGCATGGGGCTTTAATTTTGCTGGACACTACATAAGTAGTGCAATGATCCATTATATTCAGTTCCACTGATATAAAAGCTGGCCACCCCACACCTAACTTGCCAAGACTATGCGAATGGGATAACATCTTACTTTTGTAAGTTATCATTATACTCTGATTATAATGAAGCTTTGAAATAAAAGCAGTAGAAGCGCCTTTTAATGTCCCTATAACTGAGGTCATCTTCTCTTGTTCTTTGAAGAGTGGTCTTCAATGTACGTCACATTTGTACCTGCGGTGTTGGTCTGAAATATGGTTTGCCTGAAGTGATGGTGTTTTTACGCACTTATAAATGCTTTAACCGCTATCAGTTTGTATACGAGTGTCAAGAACTCTCCAAAGTCTGAGATTCCAACAGAAACCAGCTGTCCCCTTTGTCTTCTGCAGGCTGGGAGACGGTCTCAATACGTCCATCGGTAGAACCTTGCTGGGCTTTGATGCTATAACTTATACCCAGAGCTCATGAATAAACCATCAGCACTATAGGGGTGCATTAGCAGAGTATGGAGGGGCAAAGAGTGAATGAAATTTGATTGATCTGCAGTCAGTTTTCCTCTTTGCTCCCAAGTGGTCCTGCCCAATTCCCCAGTCTCAACGACAGTAACTGTCATATGCACAACCTTTACTCCAAGAAAGGATGACTGTAGGCCAGTGAGTGCATTCACACAACTTGTAGCTGTCAATCTAGGAGATCGACCATTGGCAGAATGAGCCTGCATGGAGGAACCCCAAACACTGGTGTTCATACAACATAGCAGGAGCTCATTCTGCAGGGAGTTATATTACTGTCCAGATGCAAGAGTTTTATTACTGAAGAAACAAGTAAAACTTCAGTCACTGATGTCCATCTGATAAACTAATCCAATCCAAATAGGGCTTAAGAAGACATAAAGAGGAAATGGTGAGAGGAGCCAGGTTCAAAAGGAAAAGTCTCCACTAGGTGACACTGGATAAACTTTGACACTGCTTACAATCACATTTGACAAAACACTGATGACTCACATTTTCAATTACAATGGCACCACAGTAAAGCGTTGATGCGTTGCATTCCTCTGTGAAATAGACCCTCGGTGATAATGAGGCTTGTGGTGAGCTAACACAATGTAAACAACACATATAAGAGGATACAAGATGATGATTTATAAATGATTTGGACTATAATGTGTATTACTGAAAAAATAATGTTTGCATATACTTTCAATTGAAAATGGTAGGGGGTGCCTGCCAAGTGCAGACCACGTAACTCAGAAAAAACAAAACCCCATGTCAGCAGCACCACAGTGCATCCACACTGCCTTGACGGCTGGTGCGAAGAAACAGTGGTTATTGTGGTCGCGGAGTTTAAACACATAAACGCATCATGGGAGCAACATGTTTTCATGTTTCACAGCTTTAACAAGGGTAACAGATGTGTGCCTGCCGTGGTTGCTTGGTAACAGACATAGAAATGGATTATCCACTTTGTTTTCCCAACTAGATAAGAGGCAGGAAGATAATATATAAATCCTAAATAATGATAGGATTTGCTTTTGTAACGTGTGAAAAAAAACAAAGGTCTTAAGTTAGTGTGTGGAGTGCGATTCGCTCACCAAAATCCTTCTTGCAGTACTTCTTCATGGTGACCTTCATTTTGCCCTTAGAGGCCTTGCAATGGGACTCACAGTCTGGGGGAGACATGGATAAAGATAGCAAATCAGTTGGATGTTTATGAAAGAGGATCACAATAGATCTCAGTATATCCGTAACAGTGAAGGTTAGGGTGTCCCTTGTTTTTTTTTTAATTTTGAAATTCCTAGCTCTCTCCCTTGCTCAATGGCAGTGAAGTTTTTGCCGTTGCTGTGAAAAGTGACCATATTAGCATCACTACAAGTATGATTTGTTTTCAGAATCTGAATACCAACATCGTGTATATTTTCAGTTATTAGTACTCGGTTCTCGACCATCTGGGAACTCGGCGAATTCGGTTCTCGATGCATTTTGACTAGAAAAATTTGTCTCGGTTCTCTGTACTTCGCACACATGCTTAAACTTGTATGAGTTGAACCGCATGACTCGTTTCAGCCGAAACTCAATTCATGATTCATGAGTCATGAGTCACAATTCAGTACACAGTGATTCAGTGATTCAGATTCACAATAGCCCTTACTCAATGAAGATCTCTGGTGTGTTTATCATGGGTTTCTGTATTTTTACATCTACAGTGCTGTTTTCTTAGTGCAAATAAGTCTCCATGTGTCCTAAAAAGGTTAGTTATAAGAACCAACCGAAAGGGAAACTTATTATTCCAGAACACAGGCTTCAGTTAGCTTAGCAGCTATGAGTTCACCAATAGAGCAAGTGTTTTGCTTTTATTTTCACTGTCAATCCATTACTCACTAAATTACATGAGATTTTTCAACTCATTCTTATAAAATAAGGTTTGTGTTAATGATTTTGGCCAACTTTAGGTTAATGTAAGTGTTACTGTTTAAGTTTTAATGTGTAATAGGCGCTATGATAGAGTACAGACTGTATTAAACTCCTCGGTTCATGATACTTTCAACTTATGATGGATTTGCCCGATCATATCCCCTTCGTAATTCAGGCAGCACCTGTACTGCCTGAATACATTTACATTTACATTTACAGCATTTAGCAGACGCCCTTATCCAGAGCGACTTACAATTGGTACAGTATTACATTCCAAGCATTTGTGGGTTAAGGACCTTGCTCAAGGACCCAACAGTGGCAGCTTGGCAGAGGTGGGATTTGAACCCTTTTGATCCCTTTTGGTCCTTTTGGTCCATAGTCCAGTACCTTGACCGCTAGGCTACCACAGTCCCACTCCACTAATGCATAAAATGCATACTAGAGCTAGCTATGACAAAACTTTTTTTCACTATGTTTAAGGGGCACCCTAGTGTCCGTACCATGCCCTTGAGTTTTTCTAGCTAGCTGCTTTTGAAGCTCTCCAGAAGAAAGTGAATATTAGATATCACTACCTACAGTCCAACATGCTTTTTAAGTTAAAATTTGATTTTGCCCAGCAGCTATTTTCTTTCTAAGTTGAAACAATATACCTGACCCATTTCAGTCTGGTTTCAGGAAGCGTCAAAGTACAGAAGCAGCAGCAGCAAAAGTAATAAATGACCTGCTCCTTGCCTGTTATAATGGGTTGTGTTTCTGTTTGATATTGTTGGATTTGGGATTTGACACTTTGATTTAAGCAGACAATTTATTGCCTGGTTTAGATCCAGTTTGACAGTCCAGAACCGGTGGGTTAGCTTCAACGAAGATTATTCAGTGATTTCAAAACGGTGTCCCACAAGGTTCTGTTCTGTCCTAAGGCATGTTTTTACAAACCCCGCTTTCATGGTCAGGGTCACGGGTTCTCCGGCGCCTATCCCCAGAGAAAACTGAACGAAGACGTGAGCGTGCTCCAGTCCATCACAGAGTAGGCAAGTAATTAATGCTTCAGCACCAGGGGATGATCCCCGACTGACCTCCATTCCCTCAGACACATCTAATCATGTCTGCACGTGATGTGTGACCCTGCCGAAAGACACATTTGGGACTCAGTCTAGGTCTCTGCGGTTTTGGGAACGTATATTAGAGTAGCATCGGTGCACTCAAGACAAAATCTCTTGGGATTGTCACTTCAGTGCTGATGTTACACGCTTATGAGTTGGAAAAAAGGCAACTTGGATGAACAGCAACTTCCACACAATGCAGATGCTAAGTATGCCAGTGATTAGGTCGCTGATTTCACCCTAGAACTTAATGACTGTTGTAGGAACAAATTGCAACCAGTAAGAACCCTGATGCACACTGATCTTTTGATTCCTATATAAGTAGGGTGGAAAATCAGATCACGTTACCCTACTTTTATTCAGGTTATACTCGCTGCTTGTTAGAGTGCTACGCTTACTACAAGTCCTGCTAATGATGTTTACAGCCGTGAATAGTTTAGCTCCTGTATATCTTTCTGATCCCCTAAAGCAGTATAGCCCACCCTGAGGACTTCATTCAGCTGAGGCAGGTTTACTATTAATCCCTATCATCAGTTACAGCTCAGTTGGCGGTCAGTGTTTCGGATATTGCCCCTAAACTCAGAAACAGTGTTCCAGAGGATATTGGGAAAGCAAGTTCTAGGGATGTTTTTAATGGACACTAAAATGTCCTTATTCAGTCTGGCTCAGTCTGACTTTCTATGTTGAGAATACTTAGTATTTTATGATTTACCTAATTTATTTAAACAAATATGGTCAGCGTTTGGAATCAACATTGTCAGATTTGTAAAAAATCACGATTTTGGAATAAGAGATACAAGGTGACATAATATGACAAAATGAGATCATGAGTCACACAGCTTCTCGTAAGTTTGCCATAGAATCAAAAGAAAGGCTTCTCTTGCATTTCAATTGATATGAATTCAGATTATGTGCATTCCATACATCCCATACAACTAGTGAGTGCTGCATTAGATCAGATTAAGGCTTAAACTCGACTATTCAGTTGGTCTTTCACCCTTATTATCCAGTCAAGAGTCTTCATTCCCTCACTCCGTCCCAGACCCAGCATTAACTATGTCAGGGTTAGGAGTAAGGAGGTCATTTAAACTCAATGGAAGGCCACTGAGTGGGGTGGGAGGCACTGCAATGCGAATTCTCTCTGAGGCCCTGAATTTAATTCAAATCAACTGAATTGCATTAAGCCACACTCCACAGACTTATGGAACACTGGTCTGGTAGAGAGAAGCCTGCAATGGATTTCACTACATAGTTCAAATTAGGCTCCAGGTGTTAAGATTAATAGCTCGTGTAGTTAGACCAGAAATGGTCCCTGCCTCACTGAGGCTCCTTTAGGAGCCAGGCAGAGCACGAAAATGTCGGAAGGTCCCCTCCGACATCTCTCTCCTGACTGACACAAATTGGAAACAGAAAGTCTCCTGGTGTGGCTACCTCACATCGTGGTAACAACCCAGAGGTTTCTCATTTTCAGTGGGGGTTGTTGGGGTGGTGAGGTGAGGAGTGGTGGAAAAAAAGGAGAGGAAAATGGGAGAAAGAGAACCTTTCAGCTTTCGCTTGAATATGGACAAACTTCATTATTTTCTCCAGACCTCCGTTTAGCCCTCCCTTTTCATGGCCCTTTCTATTCCGTGTGAATGAGGTTGCCTGGGCAATGGCGGAGTGGGAAAAAAAACGCCACCCCAAAAAGAAGTTTGAAGGGGGGAGCGAGAGGGGGTTGGGGTGGGAAAGGCAGGAGAAATAGAGAATAAGAGGTAGAGAGACCCAAAGAGAAAGATGGATGCCGAGAGTGTGACTAAGTATAAGCTCAAGGGAAGTTTTTTGGTCAGGTTCTTGAGGTAAAACGTGACTTTGAGGCGAGAAGTCCAAGAAGGGAGGAAAGGTTCAAAAGTAAATGAATTTGATGAGTCCACATCGACCACGCCTCATTTCCATGTAAATGTAGTGCTGAGGAATGGGAGGGTTTTGTGTGCCCGCGAGCCCAGTCCGCCCCCATCCTGCCTCTCTTTGATACACCCTGGTTGCCATTAGCCGGGCAACACAAAGCCCAGCACTGCCCATCACACCCACAGGCCTCATTAACACCCGGCCCCTGCTGTGAGACAATCATCTACTTTGTGGAGCCTCCTCACCAAGGCCGTGCTACAGTCTGCTGCTTCACCAGGGGACCACGGCAGACGTTCATTCACTGCACATCAGCACTGCGGTACCAGACGAAACGCTCCTGGTCTCCTTTTGGAAAACCTTCAATCCATTCTCTCTAATCCTTTCATGGCTTGGGATACTGAATACGTTAGGAATGGGATTATATTAGGTGTGTGCGATATGTATCGTCTACAATAATATCTTAATTTATTGTTTTAATGATGTTCGAGATGACATTATTGAGTCACTCACTTTGCAAAAAAAAGCCAAAAACATGTCTGAAGAGTTCATATATTTGATGCATCACGGTGCCAGGTAGGACAGACTAGGAGAGACCAAATCAAGCTAGCATTCTACCTAAAAGCGCATGACTGTAGCTATAAATGAGTGAACAAACTATGCCAGGAGACAAAATACAGACACCACCAGCCTCGCAGTCTATATCGTTAGATTTAATTACTACATGTGAGGCATTCTCACTCACATGGACATTGTTTGGCTTTGAAAAGATGGCAATCTGCATGGAAATCATTTCCTATTAATGACAGCTCGGCATCTAACTTATTTTCACCCTCTGCAAACTAACGACCATGCGGAATGTAAAGATTATGACAAACTTTGTCTATTTAACGCACTCTCAAGGACAGGTATGGCTCAGATGTTCTGCTGTTGTGGCACAATGTGAAACCTTCTGCAATTTTTGTGGTACAATTTTTGCTTGAACGCTTCACTTATAAGTAAATAAATAAGACATACATTTTCTTCAGTGTTATTTCCATTGACGTCATTAGTAAGCAACAATTAATATCCTATTATCAAACGTAATCTAGTACAACGTAAGACTTTTACACATTTTAAGGACGCACATTTAAAGTATCATCTAATTTTAGTCCAACAAAATCCCAGAAATTATGGATGTATAATTTTTTGTCAGTATGGCACACCCCTAGATTATATACATTTACAAACAAGCCATCTTTCACATTTCTTCCACTCTTAGCTTTATCTGAATGGATCTCCTAATCCTAAATGATATGTAAATAGCTTCTGTATTCAATGTGTCTCACTGAAATCATAAAGCATCCTGGGCTCTGCAATGTTACAAAATGTCCGCAGCAACGGTGACTCCCCAGGCCGTCACTGATCCAATTCAAGGCATCTTTTGGAAAGAGACTGATTTCAGGGAGAACATCTGAATGAGGCAGGCGTCACACAGGCACAAGTAAGCTGTGCATAAGGGAGTGAGGCCAGACGGGATGGACAGGAACTAACCCCCCACATTGTATCAGTGCCCCCTACCTTGTTTTGCGATGGACTAATGGTACATGCTTGCCTGCACCCTGTGAATTCTGGAGATCCAGAGTCCTCCCCAATGACCAGGATAAGCAGGTTTAACATGTTAAGAAAAAATCTGAATGAGCCATTTATCACTGGCATTCTTTAGAGCTGACAGTGATCAGCCTGCTGACATAATAAGGCATGAAATGGATCATGAGAGCAGCGTAACCCTCCTAATTATGCACAGGGAAAAGTGTGACCGAGGAACCAACCCATACAAATCAAGCATGTAATCAAATTAGGGTTTGCGCATGCCTGTGAATGATGGCTCACCGGATGTGCTGAAGACACACTGAACGAATCCGTGAGTTAGAATCGAATAAATGTCAATATAATAAAGGTGGACAAGACCAGATTGTCAAAGGGCCATTGAAATTATGCACTTATTTGATTTCTGTAAGGCTGTAACTGACGACACTTTTAAATACAAGAAAATAATTAAAAGAATTATATTGTATATGATTATATTTTCATAATTGTATTGAAATATAATTATATATATAAATATGTATTTAATAATAATAATTAACATTATAAATAAATACATAATGTGTTCAATTTGAAATGACTATTAATGCAAACATGAAACGCATTTTCTGTGCTCTCTTAGATAGGATTCCAAGATAAGATAGAATAGGACAAATGGCGATAATAAAGCATTTCATGTCCATTTCATTGAAATTATGTCAAATTTAAACTTACTTTTAAAAACTCACAAATGCAAGGGGAAATATATATATCAGATATATCAAATATAACTTATATTACACATAATATCATTACAGAATTTTAGCCAAATAGCCATATCTTGAAATAAGATAAATGAATGCAATCAAAACTAATTTGTATAATGTATAATTTTATAATTTTTCACAATCTAGATAGATAGATAGATAGATAGATAGGTAAATTGTGAAATCATTACCAATTGCCAATTTTTATTGCATTCAAAATTCATTTCAAGACATGGCTATAATTATATCATACAGTGTATAATTATTTGGAAATAATTATTTGAAATTAATGAGCAAAACCTCACACTAAAAGGCAGGATAAAGCTAATCTTTAACTGGCATGACATTTACTGTAAGATTATTGTAAGAAAAAAAAGTTAAAAACAATAAATGTTTCAACTATTTCACAGAAATACCTGCCACATTTATTGGCACCTTTAGAAGTCAACTGAGGTTTTTTTTGTTTTATATTTCACTGTTTGAAATTAAAGACTTAAAGATGATTTAAGCCCAGCCTTAGTAGTAATATATCTCATAGGCACTGACTGTGGAACATGCTTTGGTAGTTTAGCTATGAGCAGAAATTGGTCCCTTGTTTGGTATGCAGGTTGCATTTTCCATCTGGAAAAACAAATGGGAAAGAAACCATGTACAGCTGCTGCTGCGAAGCTTTTGTAACGTGGAAAAAACCCAGGGAATCACTTTTTTGGCATGCTTTAGGTCTTCTGCCATGGCTAAGGCTCTAAGTCAGAATAAAGATGAAAGAAAAAGCAAGAGAGGAGGCAGACGATGGAAAAAAGCATTTTTGTTTTTTTCAAAGAATTAACAAGTGAATACAAATGAGATCATGCTACATTGTCCCATTCATTTGCATTCAATTTGAGTCCTGTTAGGATTGTTGGATGAAGTGATCCAGCCTCTGGACCGGCTTCGCAAAAGAAACGTAGTCCTGGAGCCATGCCTGTACTGGAAGGTTTATCGGGAATGATCGACTAGTGTTTCACTCACCTGCTGGTTCTTCTGAGCTGCTGTATGTGGCGGTGGGAGAGGCAATAGGAATCTCTGTTAGGAAAAAAACGAGGAAATTAATAACAAAAATGTACAAGGTCAAAGCTCCATTTTGCTCGAGCTTTCCATTTTTTAGTCAATAGTGGAAACCCAAGTAATCGTACCACTTGTCTACTACTATTCAATGCATTGTGTTGTGGCTTATTTACACAACAGGTTTCTCACAGAGCAATAATGGAAAAGCATGTATTCGGTTGATTAGGCTTGCTGATTACTGTTAGATATGCACCATCAGGGATTCCAACCATATTAAACTGCACTTGGCACTATAGTTGCTGTCATATAAAATTTTTTTCAACTTATTATAAAGTAAAGTGCATATCTCACAAAAATATATGAGAAACCAAATCTCCGTTGCTCTAGCACTGGGGCTTGGTCCTGAGGTTTTATGGTAGATTTGTTCCCTTTCCAGTGAAGCAAGGAGAAACCTAATTCCGTGGCTCTAGTGGAGCCTCGCCAAACATATCACAACTTTTATCTAGACCAAATTGATCCTTATTAACAATAACCCACGCTAGACTTGGCAGAATGGGATGAGCGGGGTTAATGCAAGCCTTGCATTGTGTTGTGCTCCCAGCAATTATCTTATCAAGCCATGCCAGTTAAGGAGGAACGAATGCCAGTCCTCCCCCCACCGCTGCCGCTGTGTGGTCCTGCTGTTTATCACCAAGGAGATGGAATCTGCAGCCTTGTTGATACTGCCAATAAACATATCACCAATCACGGCTCTGGAGCGGCCCGTTTGATTCACAACCTGACGGGCCCACAGCAAGGCTGAGAGCGCACCAGGGTCTGTACGGGCTGTTTGCTTTAGCACAGGTCAAATAGCAAGATCCATCCAAGGAAATAATGGGACTGGAGACGCAGACGAAAAACACGAAAAGAGCTGGAGCCACGAATTCATGAATTGTAAGTGTTTTTGTAAACTTTCCTTAGGGTGTCATCCACTGCGCAACCCGTGGGATTTCTTGGCAAGGCGGTTTTACGAACCGAGCTACAGTAAAAATGTCATTTGTCATCCTAAAGGTGCAATCAACATGTGAATGTTTTTACTGGAACAACAACTTTTCCGGGGGTTTTTGTCACTGTGTATTTAGGCTTTATATGTAAATATAAATTACACGTCCATTAGTCCACACTCATGCCTAAGCAAAACAACAAGCACTGATGAAATATTTAATATCTCATTTGCTATTTCTTCTTACTGTTGACTATGAAAACTTTCTGCCAGTCTGAAAGGTTAACGAGATGTAACGCTAACATCCACTGGAATCCTCGATGTGTAATTTGAGGTCAAAGTATTCGTTCCATTACACTGTGAGAAAGAAGACAGCATGTCTTACTGATGCAGGGGGCGATGGGCGAGCGGCTCTGCTGGTAGCCTTTAGCACAGCGGTTGCAGGTAATCCCGGTCACGCCGTCCTTGCACGGGCACTGGCCAGTGGTCTGGTTACAGGTCTTACCCGCAGCGCCAACAGGGTGGCAGTCGCATGCTGAAAAGAAAAGAGACAGAAATAAGAACATGTGTAACAACATGATGCGTGTTAGTGAAAGATTCTGCATCATTTCTACAATATGATGTCAAGAAAAACTGACCCAAAACTTGGAAAAGCTAAGCATTTCAGCAAATGGAGGACATTTAATTTAGCAAAGAGGAGCACCTGTATGCCTTATAGAAAATAGTGGAACCAAACCACATATAGTTCACCCTTTAAGAATGTAACTTGTAATAGGGGAATGTGACAGGGTGGAAAGATTCATTAAACAGTTTGATGTGGGAGATCTATGTTTTCAGAACGTCGTGTATAGGGACTTATTGAGGAACCCCGAGTGATGTAAGAGCACAGAGATTGGTCTAGACGTAGGGATGCAAGCCCTTATCCAGAGCGACTTACAATTGGTACAGTCTTGCAATCCAAGCAATTGTGGGTTAAAGGCCTTGCTCAAGGACCCAACAGTGGCAGCTTGGCAGAGGTGGGATTTGAACCTTAGACCTTCTGGTCCATAGTCCAGTACCTTACCCACTAGGCTACCACAGTGTATAGTGATAGGGCCAGCTGCATGCACCTGTGCTGAGCTCAACCGCCATGTGTAAATGTACGGTATACAGGCCATACAAACAACTGATCTTCGTACTTCAAATGGAAAAAACACAGTAAAGTCCAGGCTTTACTGTGGCTATAAGTGACAGAGCAGGTACAAAACTATTTTGGTACGTCTAAGCAAAAGCTTATGTCACTTTAGTGCCATACAGTGTTCCTACTGGTGTGTGAATGCACACCAAACAGAGCCCTGCAACGAATGTAGTTCTCAACATCCAACCTCCACAGACTCAAATGGGACTCTGAAACATGGAAGAAAGAACTACAAGCCCAGACAATAAAAGCCTTGGGGCATAAACCAAGACATAATCAAGTGCCAACAATCACCTCATCAGTGACAAGATATGACCCAGTAGTGGGAACCAGCTCAGATTTATTTAAAATAGAGCCTTGTCTTATAGCAGCTTTACAATTTTCTATTACCTAGGCCCAAAGGCCTAATTGAGCAAGTCTAGGATGACAGTGGCAAGGAAAAGTCCCTAAACATTATAAGGAAGAAACCTTGAGAGGACCAAGACTAAAACAAGGACCCGACCTCCTTGGGTGGCCACATGTTAAACATAAAAATGAAACTCATTTACCTAATTAATGAGTTTATAGTAACTGTTTAAATAAATATTGGCTAAATAAAAAATAACAGAGAGAACATATTGAAAGAAAATCAAATAATTAACCAGTTAATATTAGTTATTAACCAATTAAATAATTATTCAATTAATAATAGACTCTGATCAATTAAACAGAATACAATATTAATGAAGAGTATAATAAATACGGAATAAAAAGACCGATGGCATATAAGACAATAGCGAAAATATAAGAAAAACAGAACCAGAGTAGCTCAGCTAGTAGAGAGAGTCTCCCAAATGACAAAAAGGGATTTCGGTGATTTTTATTCACAAATTTAAGGTACTATTTACTATACAAAGTACATTTTTGTTTTTAAAATTTTAAAATGCATTCATGTTTGAGGAAATATATACTATTTAGGTTCGTTTCTTGCACATGTTAAGTACTTTCATTTAGAAAAACAGCAATGTAATTTGACCAAGGGTGGACAAACTTTTGCGAGAAAACAATAGTCAAAGGGGAAAAGGAAGACACGAGTAAAGGAAGCAAGGAAAGGAAGTGAGGACAGAAGAATCGAGGCTGAATGTACTTGCTAAATGAGCCGTGCTCACTCCCTAATACATCACTTTAAAGCCACAGCAGTTATTAATGACCTTCCCATCTGTATAACTTATACTGGATCTTTATATACACAACATGGTGTTATTACAAGTGGAATTAACATCAATCCACTAATACTGACGAGTATGGATATACGAGCAAGGTTTTCATTTACACACACGTCTTAATTCAACTGATTTTGTATTCGATGTGCTATATTGTTTTATTTATAAGTTGTTCTGACTTTGTGCTTCTTTGGAAGGTTACCAAAAGCTTACATGTTAGAATGAAAAAGGCTCTGGAGCAGGAAACACTGAGGTACTCTCACTAGTGGGCGAGCGATACAGGTTTTTTTAATGGGCCTGATTGCCGATGCTGATGCCAATATTTTACAGGAGCAGGGTGACGATGGCCGATATATATTGGCGATATATAACTGATTAAATACTAACCATAAATGAGACACCAAATTGCTGAACTTAAAAGAACATTTATTTAAGATATAAATGCAGTCTCTGTTTGCACTCTGTCTTTTCTTATAAATAAAAATACAAATTTATTGCTCTTAACTACATCATTATTACCAATAACAGTAACACATTCTTTCTGAATTTTTTATGTGTAAATACTTACAAAAATTAAAACCACTGTTACAAAGTAGTGAACATGGTGCAGCATCTCTTTGTTTTTTTAATCCAGTTCCAGTTAAAAGCCGATTGTTGTAATGCGGGAAAAAAATTTTCCCATAAATCGGCCCACATCAGCCCTATGAATCTCAGCATCTCTTTTGTTTTTAGTAAATCAGTAGTCCCAGTTATGAGCTGCCAAGAAAAAGGTTCTCTGCATTTTCCCCACTATTTTTAATATGAGCCTAATGAGTGCAGATGGGAATGCTGATATTATGTCCAATCCTGATATTCCAAAATGGTATTTAAGCGGCCTAGTATTACTTCGACTATGTCTAGTCCCTTCACCCTCGTTGGCTTTTGCTCCTCTTCGGCATGTTCACTCAATTTATCTGAGACGAGACAAGCTAGTAGCAAGACTTAGTTGTAAGGCTGGATGGTTAGCTAGTTTAAAGGTGTTAGAACACAAACAGGCTGGTTCTATCTGACAAGACTGCTCACATGCTCAGACTAGTCTTGGTTCACTAGGGATTTGGAACATCAGTGGTTCTAGCAAATCAGCCGGGTTTCTAGTTGGTTCAGGCAGGTGTCTTGTAGCTAGTTGTAGAGTGGTCTTGGACACAAATAGCTTTGGTCTAGGTTTGTTTAGCTTCACAAGTGGTCTGTGAACACGTTTGAGAAAGAGTGGTAGACTGGACTGCTTGGTAGTTTAGAAGGAATTTAGACATGTACAGGCCGTATATAGCTGTAAGGTGTGCTCTAGTTAGGGTGGTGATAAGAGATCTAGTTTAGAGAGGTTTTAAAGACATTCAGATGCGTAATAGCTGCTCAGTCTGGGTTAGGCTGGTCTGGTTAGATAGTTCTTGAAGGGTTTTAGACAATTAAATGTTGGTTCTACCTGGTCAGATGGTATCTAGCCGATCAGTGTTAGAGGTGTTTTGGAAATTTACAGGCTGGATCTAGCTGGACAAATGGGATCTAGTTGGTTAGGCTAGTCTGCTGACCTTTTTTAGATAGACTGGTTCTAGTTGATCTGGTTTTAGGGAGGTTAAGGTCCCGTTGTAAGGACTCTGCACCACCACTTCAGCTGCAAGTTCAGCCCAGGGGTTTGACACCAGTTCCTCAGGAACTGCTGCTTCTCTTACTTTTGGGTCAACAGAGCTGCTGGGCAAATCATTATGGCATATTTACCTATGCATGAACACTTGAAAGTCTTTGCTTTTTGCTCATGTTTTATCAAGGTGAAATATCAGTTCTGATGCCTCCAATGTTCACACGACCCCTTTTTCACACCAGACTTCAATACATCGGTTGGTGATGGAAGCAGAATGCAGTATTCTTCTTGCACTGTAGGTCTATCATTAGAGATCCTTTAAAGTATAATCTGATATGGAGAACGTGATATCACAAAGTCTCCACCAAAATCCTGAAATTGCAGAGTTTCAACATCGGCTTAAGTTTGATTATTATGAATACTGCAATAAAAAAATAACAACTTACCAGAAAGCTGATTACCTTTTCCAGTCTATGTTTACGACTCTGAATATCAGAAGACCGGAGGGCTGATTACTCTACTTTGACGTGTGAAAATGACATGCAACAATCTGCAAATTGGTGAAAGATGGGTCTCCATTTCTTGAAGCATAGCTTGGAACTCCATCCCTTTCTTAACTGCCATGCTTGAAGATTAGGTTTGCACACTGTTTAACCTCACTGAGCTATATGCCCTCTGAACTGATATATAGTCTGGACCTTTATTTGGAGAAGCCACAAAGCAAAAATCACTGCTTGACTTTGTTCTGTGTTGCTGTGTGAACAGTTATAGCCTGCACCTGTGAGCATTTGAGTGCGGGCACGTTCGTCTGGTTAAGGTCTATGTGTGTGTGTGGGGTGGGGGGGAGGTGTAGTGCGTGGGTGTGTCTGGTGTTTTTTGGTTTGCAACTTGCATGCATAGGAACTGCACATGGCAAGCCTGTGTTTAAACCCTCTCCCTTTTTGAACTTGGCTTAGTACACATGTGTGCATGTATGTCTAGTCTCTGCCTAGTACCCAGATGATGTGTGTTAAAATCCTTTGTGCTCTGCTGGAGGGCTGTGATCTGCCGTGTAGGCCGCTCGCAACCCTCTCTGATTAAGTTTCCAACGTAAAGGCTCTTGGCAGACGCAGCCACTGCAAATAAAGCCTGAATAACGTTCTCCATTAATGGGGCAGTGCGGCACACATCAAAGCTGCTCTGCTTAAGCCGTTAGTCAGAAGGATCGGACATTCAAAGTGAGAATTTTTCGTGGTGTGCTCACGCTGCCAAACATTTACCATAAAGCTTCACGTTTGAAGTCCCAGCCCAGCCTCTTCATCAGGCTGGTAGGGTTTATGAAACCGAGGAATCTGAAAACAGCTCGAGGCGGACCAGTCTCGGGAAATCTGTCAAACTATTAGTGTGGTTCTGGAGACGCTTGAGAAGATTCGAAATCACTCGCGAAATTAAACAAAACGATGTTCGGGTGCTGTTTGTGTGCGCTGAGAGAACTGTTTGCTAAACATCAGAATGACACACATCTTACTTGTTGCTTTTTGTGCAATGCAGAAACGGCCATATTGGGGAATGAAAAAAATATCACACTTTCCATGCTGAATTAAACCCAGTCTAAACCCAGTGTTATTGTACAACTATGAGATCATTAAATAGACATTGTTTTTTTCCACTATCACACTTTCCAGCACAAACATAAATTGTTTCTCAGACTCCTTACTCCGACATAAAAATAATTTCTGAGTGGAAGCAGAGCCGGCATCAAGCAATAGAGGACAATTACAAATGAAATGGAATAGGAAACAATTGGTTGTGCACAACACTAAAACCACATGAGAAAGGCTGGCCTGATATTAAATATCTTCTGGGTAAGAATGGGTGGTTTTAAAATCAACAGCACTTAAGGCAGGAAATTCTACATAGTTTAGCTGATGTAATTGCCATGAATCAGAACTAAAGTGGTACTAAATCTCAGTTGTGGCTTTTTCTGCCTGCGCTTATTTAATCCATCAAGCGATCAGGTGTGCTTAGCGCACACTTAAGATTCTCCAGTTGTCAGCGATAAGGTGAAACTTTGAGGCAAGGTGTTTTGAATTTCAATATACACTTCATATTAGTCATTCCAAAACAGCCACTTTTGTGTACATGAGCCACCCACCACCCGGCCCACCTACTATTATAATAAAAAGCACTTAAGCCCTCAGAACCCACCACAGAGCACTTCAGACCGCATTCTAAAGCAGACGAAATAACGAAGGATGGAAGCGGAGGGTGTAAGGATCTGGGCTAGGCTTGCTAATGCTGTGGTTAATAATGCACCATCATAGCTGAAAACCACATGCAGGTGTTAGCAGAAGAGAGAGAGAAAGAGTGAGAAAGACTGGCTGAGAGAGAATATGAGACTGGTGACAGGTTGATAGGGGTAAAGGGAAGAGAAATTCATTTTATCTTTGTCTTTAGTGAAGCTTTATCTTAAGCAGGATCCTGGTGGGTCCGGGCACTTGAACGGAATACACCCTGGACAGGACGCCACTCCATTAAAGTTGAGGCAAGAGAGCAATTAGAATATTAAAACAAAACTGCATATGGATGGTAGGTGACATGCTGTTTATACTGTTCTTGATGAGGGGTAAAGTCGTTATTATGGAAAATAAAGCATGCGGCATTCCACACTGCCACTTGAGAGGGATTTGGTCCAGAACTATATTCCCTGCTCGACCATCGGTGAATGCCACGTTTGCGGGAAGTAAAGCTTGATTTCCTCACAAGAGCTGCCTGCACCACGACCCATTTACCATCCAAAACAAGCAAGGTGAGATGGTTGGCTGACTTAAACAATAAATACGCCGCGCTTCTAAACGACGGCACGGGTTCTGTCACCTGAGGAGGCCGCAGCAATCAGGCTGTTTACCTTTCGACCCCTTCGGTCCACGGCTAAATAAATGTGAGACGCACTGGAAGCTGTCAGCTTTCTTCCTACCAGCTGTTGCTTTATGAGGGCTACAAGTTAAGCCCATTACAAGAGGGAAGAAAGACTGTAACTAGCCCGGCTGTATCCTTTCCCTTCTGCCCTCTGAGCATCCCAAATATAGCCTCAGTAAATGTTTGGGCTGGCAGGAGCAAGTCGACATTGCTGAAAACCATTTGGAACCTCCTTATGAATCAGCGGCATTCCTCCTGTGAGAAAATGAAGTGATGACAGTGAGGCATGGGGCTGCACTGGCCATCAATTAAGCCATGGTTGTGGGTTCGGACAACCCATGAAAATGAAGCCACCTTTGTGATTGGCTAAGCGGTTGCCTATATCAATTACACCAACGTTTGTTGATACTTCAGCCAGTCCAAGTCCAATTAGCCATAGTGAGCTGGAAGTGAAGGTGCTGCTTCGGCTGTGGTTGAATGTGTGTGTGGGGGTGTTAACAATATGGCAGGCAGAAAGGCACAGTCAGACTGAAAATGTGGAATCCAGCTTGGGGCCAAGAGGAATGCAAACATGGAGGTGGTTAAAAACCACACTGTGGTCCGTTCAAGAACTCTTCAGCAGCTGCACTCGCTCGAAATCGTGCGATGCCTCCAAAAGGCAAACACTAAATAAGTTTGACAAGATTTCATGACATGAAAAAGAAAGGTTTACATTGTTCTTCAGTTAGATAACTTTACTTCGCTAATGTTTTAACTTTATTAAATCGTTTTCATTTACAACTCCCTTTTTTGATATGTTGCCCCACATGGTAGGCTAAGAAACCTGAAATATCAAGTTATACATGTGAATTGTAAGACTGGTTTTCTTTAAAGGAGCAATTACTGGATTGTTCGGATCTCCTTTTGTTCGTTTGAATTCCATGGCAGCCTTTTTCCTTCTTTCCTACAAGTGCTTTCTCATTCCGTTTGTGTGCAGTCCTATACTCATTACGCTTCTCCAAGTTCAACAAATAAAATCCAACCCCAAAAAATTGGGAACCTAGTCGTTGGCGACTGCCACTCTAATGACCCTACCCTGTTTTAATGACAGGAATTTGCACTCGTGAATTGTGACCTAAATGCATTTTAAAGGGTTCTGCAAAAGAAATGTTGGAGTTAAAACGTAGATGGGAAAAGTTTATAGTCAAACTGCTAAGTCTGACTGCTTATGTTTGTCCACTTTAGTAAGGATGGGTCACGATGGGTTTACTCCATGTCTGTTCAGCAGACACTGTAGGGGGAGGAGGACTGTGGTAGCCTAGTGGTTAAGGTACTGGACTATGGACCAGAAGGAATGCAAACTCCAGGGTTCAAATCCCACCTCTGCTAAGCTGCCACTGTTGGGCCCTTGAGCAAGGCCCTTAACCCACAATTGCTTGGATTGTAAGATTGTACCAATTGTAAGTCGCTCTGGATAAGGGCGTCTGATAAATGCTGTAAATGTAAATGTAAATGTAAATGTCTCAGGTGTTTCCTGGAGCGCTGAATCAGACAGGAGGCCACAGTTCACACCAGTTATATTTGTTGTGTATGACTCTCTAGTTTCCTGAAAGGTCTTCATCTGAAATACTTTCTAAACTAATGTTACAATAATTTAAGATGCAGCTTATTTCATACAAAGCAAAATGGAAATATCAGTCTTTTCATCTGTAATATTATGGCTAAACCCAGCAAGATAGTCTAGTAAAACACATTCCTATCAAAAACTAATCCCATCTGTATTGCACACTGGTTTTATCTTTTAATCATGCTTTAGACTGATAAATATAAAACAGAGAGAGTTTTATTGCCTCATGATTGCTCTGACAGGAAGTTCACCAGTGCCAGGAATGAATCTATGGACATATGGGTTATCTTACTGGAGTGGGTACAAGTGCACATGCATGCACAGGATGGATTTATGTCTTGAAAAGCCTATGTAGGTATCTTTATGAATGCCAACCTGAAGTCCCATGCGTGGATGTAATGATGTTTCTTCTGTATTAATAAACCACACGACTTGTACCGAGCATGCATGTTCAGCCGACGCTAGGGGTTCCTTTGTGAACATGCAGGAAGCTGCATACCTTTGCAGGCACGTCGGTGCGTGATGGCCTTGGTCATGTCTCTGTAATAGCCCTCTTTGCAGTAGTGGCAGTGGCGGCCGGCCGTGTTGTGTCTGCAGTTCAGGCAAACTCCTCCACTCCTGCGACCCGACAGCTTATACAGCTCCATGTTGAAACGGCAGCGGCGTGCGTGGAGGTTGCAGTGGCAAGCTGAGTATGAATTGGTGTAAGAGGCAGAGATAAAGAAAGGGGTGGTTAAAATGTGGAAATTGTGTACATTATATAATACAGTACATGATCAGTACAGATATTAAGTTCAGGGTATTTTTTGGTACTTGATTGTGCAAAGGTGTTTGCAAGGAAAAGAACAATCGCAACAAATATGAACAACATAAATGGTTGAAGTCAAGTTTCCATATAAATGGTTGGCACTTGTACCAAATACAAAACCAGTTATTCTAATGCTAGTAGGAATTAACAGCAGTTACTCGGGTCAATGGCTCAGAGGTTAAAGTAATAGATACTGTGGTGGCCTAGCAGTTAAGGTACTGGACTGGTTCAAATCCTACCTGCACCAAGCTGGCTCCTTGAGTGACTGGAGTGTGAGACTGTTGTATTATTTCCTCAGTAATGTAATAATTCTAAGCCACTTTGATCAAAATCAGCTGACAAATGACAGAGGACCAACTTTAATTGGAGCCAGTTGGGGCCCATTCCAGTCATATTTCCACATAAATGGTTGGTAACTGTACCAAAATCAGTTGCTTTAATGTTATTAGGAATTAACAGCAGTTACTTGGGTCAGAGACTCATAACTTAAAGTACTAGGACTGTGGTGGAGTAGTGATTAAGGTACTGGACTGTGGACCAGAAGGACCAGCACTCAAATCCTACTTCTGAAAAGCTGTTGGGTCCTTGAGCTATTAAATAGTAAGACTACCAGTTACATTAATTCTCCAGCATTGTATTAATTCCAAGCCACTTTGGTCAAAATCATCTGACAAATGAAACTGAACCAACTATAACTGGAGCCCATTTGCTTCAACAGCTAGTCATATTTCCACATAAATGGTTGGCAACTATACCAAATACAAAATCAGTTGTTTTAATGTTATTAGGCATTAACAGCAGTTACTTGGGTCAGTGGCTCAGAGCTTAAGGTAGTAAGACTGTTATGACCTAGAGGTTAAGGTACTGGACTGTGGCCCAGAAGGTCCACCCCTACCTCTGGCAAACTGTTGGGTCCTTGAGTGGTTGGATTGTAAGAAGATCCATTGTATTAATTCATCAGTATGGCATTAATTCCAAGCCACTTTAGTCAAAAGCATCTGGCAAATGAAACTGGACCAAATTTATTTTCCAGCCCACTCACTTCAAAAACAAGTTCCAGTCATGTTTCCACATCGGTACAGCAGTTTAAATCAATAATGAAAATGCTAATATTGCACGTTCTACAAAAACATTTGATTATGATCTCTTTTAGTTGTACATATCAACCTGGTTTGATTTTGAATTTGTTATAATGCCGCTGGACATTTTCAGGTCACGTGTTTAATCTTCCATAGAGACTGTCATCCATGTTCATTTAGAATTATCTTTGAATGTTTTAATCCTTCTTTACCATACCCTGTGTCGCTAATTAATTTCTCAATAGCCGTAGCACAATGCATGTCACACCAGAGAGCAAGCGATATGACATTTCAATGAGCAGAACTGATCTGAGCAGGTTCCCATTGGCTCCACGAGCCTCAGAACAGGACACGAGACTGGAATAAGAATAGACGTGAGGTTTCACTGGCGTCACGAGAGCGTGCTGTTATTTTTATGATATCATAGGGTCTCTGGGATCGGAATCATTCCAGCGAATCATTAAAAGACAACAGCTTCACAGAAACTCGTGCAGGAATACAAAGAGTGGGAATACTTCTCACATATGCATGCAGACCCACACCTGCACATGGATTTAACCTGTGAACTGACCTGACAGCTGACGGCATGAAACTGAGATTTTCCCCTACAGATCTGGATTTTTTATGGCCATTGTAATGAGAGTTTTTGATATCCTTTAAGGAAATCTATATTCCTTTAATGCAGTAAATCACTGCTGTACGTAAAAATCACCTGGAAAATACCAGCTGGTAAATACGTTATATTTTAAATACTAAATATGTTTGGTTCATATATCTTGCTGCCCCTTTATTTTGATGGAGAAGTAATGGAATAATAATCTGCACTACCTGCAATGGAATTAGTTATATGTTTTAGAGAAACTGGACGGTATTTCAGCAGCGCACTTCACCTCGACTGAAAAAGCACAGCATGGCGTACAGACAGTGGAAAACCAGGAAAGCTTTCATCAGATGGAAGTATGGCCAGTTTTGTTATTCAGTGCATAGCCGTTCAGTGGAGGCCATTCAACAATAATGAATGTAATCAGAATACATTATGAGATTGTGTAATCATTCTGATTATGTTGCTGATGACTGTTCTGGACAGGCCATCGATGATCTGGAACTGAAACGATTGCAAATGCAAACTTCCTGACTCGTTGTCAGAATGACTCTGCTTCTGTCAGAAGATTAAAAAAAAAATCAAGTCATTATTTATGAGGTAGCTTAGAGTCAGACCGTGGTGTGCGCGCAGGTGCAGAGGAGAAAGGCCCTCATCATGGCTCATTCTCTTTTGACCCCTCCATCTGCTGCTTTGGCTTTGAGGTTGCTGTGCCGAGATGGAAGCGATATCCGAAAAATGCTACATGCCACAAAAACACTGTTCAGCTCATACTGCTCTTGTCCAACTCGCACCTGCTTCAGAAGGAAGGCAGCGGTTAGTCGCCGCATAGGGGTGATTTAACACACACACACACACACACACACACACACTCACACATTTGTCTCACCGTCCTTGTGAGGACTTTCTATTAACATAATGATTATGTAGCTCATTAATGCTACACCTAACCCTAACATTAACCTCTTTAGGTTTTTCCAAATAAAACAATCCTCAGTAGTCAAAATCTACAAGTTTTCCTATCATTGTGTGCACAAGTAAAGGAAGACAAGGCACAGACACACACACACATTGTGGGGACTTTCCACGGACATAACATTAGCGTAACTAATTCATTCTACACCTACACCTAAACTTAGCCTTAACGTCAGTAAACTGAAGCAAATCTTTTGGCTCTTTTGGCTTTTCAAAAGAAAGTTTTTTTGTAAAAAGGCAAATGTCCATATGAGGACCAGCATTTGGTCCTCACAATTACATATAAACTGGACACACACACACACACACACACACACACACACACACACACACGCACACACACACGGAGGTGTGAGGCAGCTGTCAAGTTTTTTATCCAGACACACCTCGAGCACTTAGCCCACTCAGCACGTTCACAGTATGCCAAGCCTCGACTTTATCTCGCTTTATCTCTCCCTCTGATATCAGATACCATTCATTTCCACTTTTACATGACCCATGTGAGAGGATGGAGTCTGCATCGTGAGAGCATACAACACAGCGCTCAGTGTTTCCACAAGAAAAGCAACACCATCATAGACTAAACTGTCAACGTTTTTGTTTTTGAACTATAACAGCTGTTATGACTGGTAATAGTTTCTTTATCTTATGCCCCTTTGAATAACATAAAACAAACACAGCCAGTAGTCATATCAGTTCCAAATATACAGTGGCGTTCCCAAAACATAATGGAGAGGGGCTATGTAATTAGTGGTCTTTTAGCCAGACCCAACCCTTTAACATACTTTATTGACCCTCTGCTTCCACACGTAAATAAATGAAGCGCACGTGTACAGTACCATCAGTGAGTGCCTTTACATGCACTTAATAATTTGATAACTGCAGAAAATCAGATAATCAGTAATGAGATAAGGGGTAACCTCTAGGTTTACATGACTGAGGCCATAATCCGATTACTATGCAACCAGCCAACAATCTGACAAGCGGATGTGATGTAAACTCAAACTTTAATATTTATATATTTAATATTTATAAATTCTTCATGTCCTCAAGCATAAACTGCATTTCAGTGTCTCCACAAAAGTGTTACTGAAGGACAAGATATTTTGTGAGTGCTGCGTTTAATTCCAGGGTTGCCAGATCTCGCAACAGAAGCACGCACCAAGCCCAAAAGAAGCCAAATTAAGGGTATAGGTGCGCTGTGAAATCCGAATTCTGCTCTCTTAACACCGCCAAACTCGTGTCTGCATGACACCCAACCCAGCCACAAGGCACCAATGTTACTTGAACCATCCATGATGGTAACCCTGCGTTTCTTGGTCAAGGTCTTGAGGGCACCAGGAACCTCTCCCCTCAGAACATGGCGAATGCGTAAGAGTTCACTGGGATGGAGTGGATTTTGCAGTGCTAGAGAATGATAGTGGGAGGCCAGTTGAGTCTTCATTTACATTTACATTTACAGCATTTAGCAGACGCCCTTATCCAGAGCGACTTACAATTGATACAATCTTACAATCCAAGGGCCTTGCTCAAGGACCCAACAGTGGCAGCTTGGCAGACGTGGGATTTGAACCCTGGACCTTCTGGTCCATAGTCCAGTACCTTACCCGCTAGGCTACCACAGTCCACTTCATGTCTTGTATCTGCTCAAAATCTCCAAAAGGCGACAGAGACTCACAGTGAGCCACTAAGACGAAGGTTTAGTGTCTTAGACTGGTGCGTCACACAAGTGCCCAAGTCATAGTTTGATTTTCCAAACGTTGAAACATTGCCGACTTTTTTGGACTATTTCGACTTTTTTGTGATTAAATTGCTAGAATCAGTTTGTGTTGTACAATTGTTTACCTGATAATAATATATTTGAGCATTCATTCATTTTCATAGCTGCCTAACCCAGTTCAGAGTTGCTCGAAGCCAGGGCCTAAGTGGCAGCTCAGGGCATAAGGCAGGACTCACACACTAGGAGACTTGCACACTCACTCACAGTGGGACACTTTAGAGACAGCAAGTGACTTAATGCATTCCTTTGGAATGTGGGAAGAAACCAGAGTACCCAGAGGAAACCCACACAGACAGAGGAGGAACACTCCACACAGGCGATCTGTGAGGTGGTAGTATTAACCACTATGCCAACGTGCCACTCCATATATATCTGAGCATTAATCTGAAATTCAAGCTATGGTTCTACATTAATGACAGAGCTTAGTGTAGCACCATGCTGATTTTGGCAAAACTACACTGTTAACTGCAGAATAGACACTGAATAGACATTTCAGTGAGATATCCTGAGCAGGTTTCTACTAGCTCCACCCAGAACATGAGCAAGGGATAAGAACAGATGTGAAGTGTCCCTAGCATCCTAAGAATGTGCAGTTATTTGTAAAACGTGTGGAACAGCTTAGCATTTGAGGACTGATACTGCCGAGTAAATATGGAAATTCATTGTCTTGATTAAACAGGTCACAGAAGTTTTGTTTCTTAATCAGATATATTTGGTCTCTCCTCTGGTGTCCTTTTTGTATTCTGACACCTACTCTGAACTAATTGAACAGCTGTAATAGAGCTATTTTGTGATTAAGTGAAATTTCAGCCTCAATATTCATCAAATGCTGACTTTTTCCTCTATAGTCTTCTGATACTTTTCATATAATGGGGGAATTAAACTAAAAACTGGTTTTCTGAACTGAAGAACCTGAAGTGTAATTTCAAATACATAAAAGTAAGTACAAACAATAGAAAGTATGTGGAGAATATAAGCTTTTGAATAGAATAAAAAATTGAGTATACAATAAAATAAATCGGAGTAAATCTACAGTACTTTGCAAAAGTCTTAAGCCACCATTAGAACTGTTGTTTTTGCAATGATATAAAGACTACATATAACATATTGTTGATAATTGAACCCAAAAATTTCAAATTTGCATTTGTCAATCCATAATACTATTTTTATCCAATGATCTTGGACCCAAGGATCTTTATTCCAATCTTAGTGAGTTTTAGCATATCTTAGCCTTTCACCCTGTTCCCCTTCCGAAAAATGGTTTCTTAACAGCTTCCAAAAAGACCATTCTTGATCAAGCTTCTTCAGACTGTAGAAGGGTCAACTTACACTAAATACTTGCCACTGTAGCCCATAGACATTGGTAAGTTATAATTTAACCTCACAAACTTGCAATGAAAATGAAAAGGCTGTATTAAAGCCATGTTCTTAACCGATTGTGAAACAGTGCATGAATACAATTTGATCAAAGTCATTAATACATTAATTATCCTCAGCTCCATTGGTGTGTGTTGGAATACTCAAGTGCTGATTATTCAGGATTATCACTGCAGCTGCCCTAAGCTTCTATTAATGAGAACTGTGCTATCTCTCCAACACGACATGCTGCTGTGCTGCTTATCTCCAGCCTAATTGTCCCTGTTCTCTGATAGCTGCTGCTCTGATAATCCATATTTAGGCCAACAAACCAAGAATGTCTCCTTCAGTGTCTGTCCAGACCTGGGGATGTTATGCTTTGAGAGTTATAGACCCCTGGATGACCACAGGGTCAGAGACAGCGGATGTCTTCAACAAAACTTCTGTCAAAAAGCTTTGACTGCTGTGTCACATTGTGTTTATCTAGGTCCTGCCAGGTTCCTGTTAAATGTTAAATAGTGCATGCAACAGGGTTGCCATATTTGGTTATAGGAAGTCTAAAAGTGTTAAACAACCATTTTTACACCTCCTATTACTCCTCAAAGTTAGTCCTGTCCAACTCCCAAGTCTCTTTACATTCCCTGCTGTGTGCATGACTTCTACACTGAGGGAGGAGGTTATATGAATACATACAATGCCCAGATCCTCAGTTGTTGGATAGACTGAAGTTTTCAGAGTAGCAAGAAGAATCGCCAGAGACAATGTGTTTCCATGCACTTAATAATCCGATAACTGCAGAAAATCTAATTATTGTCAGTAATCCAGTCAACAAGTTTACATGCACTTGATTAATCAGATAATGACAAAACTCCAGTTTGCATGACATAAACATCAAACTTTAATATTAAATAATCTAATTCTGTATTCTCGAGAATATGCTGCACTGAGTCTTCACAAAATGTGTTTGATAGCAGTTTAGCAGGTGCTGCGTTTAATTCCGGTGTTGCCAGATCCCACAAGCTAAAAAACAACCAAATCTATGGAAACTGATCTCAATGGTAGCAAAGTCTTTAAGAATAAGTAGACCTGACAACCATATTACCCTCTCGTGTTACTCGTGTGCATGCGCAGACTTAGAAAACCGCCTGAAATCGTAGCATGGGTATATATGCTCTGAGAAATGTGACTACTGAAATAAAATCCAGCTCTCTTTATTGGATTTCTTAATCTGATTTATAGATCAGAGTATGCTGTGTACATGACTACTTGAATAATCAGATAACAGCAGAGGCTATTATTACGTGCATGTAAACACACCAGTGTTGTGTAAAAGGATGAACTCAGAGTGACAAAAGGGTGTTCTCATTTAAAATGCAATAAATAACACCAGTTGAAGAACATTTCAAATTTACCGGCCAGCAAACTCACTCGACCTCAGTCATGTGGGATTATTTATTGCAATAGGTGAAACGGGCTAAACTGTAGCTGAACTGCACACACTGTTAGTGGAAGCGCGGGCTAAAACAGACAGAAACAATCACTGGAGGGGTGATGAACAGCACAGCCAAGTATTAGGAAAGAAATGGCACATGCAACCAGTTTACTATATGGTTTGGCATATTTATCTATCAACAACAAGCTTGTCTTTGCAGGCCTCATAATGGCAATTTCCCAATCTTTCAGGAACATCTTACCAGCGTTGCCAGAATATGCAGCATCTCCACAACCAGCCATTCATCATTTCATCTCAACTTCTCAGCAGATTATTAGAAACCACTTGGCACATTGTATCAATCACTCAATCACTCCGTTGGCCATAGCTATAACTTCTTACGTCAAGTTCAATTCCTTTTAGGTTGTGTATTAACTAACCGGAATGGAACTGCCCTTCTACAATGGAGTCACTTATTAGGACAGGGTGTTAACTCTTTTATACAAAGGTTCAATGTGGCTGCAGGATTTCATTAAAACTGAGCAGCACCTAAGCCTGATGCAACCAATCAGGGGTTTTAATGCTGAATTAGTGGGGGACCCTCATCCACAAAGAGCTGGTGTGGCTGCAGGTTTTAATTCTAATTAAGCTGGAGCGACACCTGATTTCACTTGTAAATCAACTGATCTCTCTTCAAACAACTGATTATTCATGTCAGGTGTAGCTCATGCTTAGTTGGAATTAAAACCTGCAGTCTTTACAGATGAGGTTCACCCCAACCCCTGGAGTCCAAGTGATTAAACAAGTCACATGTAGCACTGGCTTTTGTGGAATGAACACCTGCAGCCACAGATGGGCCACCCCTGTATTAGGGCCACTTTTTCATCCTAAACAATCTGGTCATCAACTGGTTATACAGTCACTAAGTAGTATAAGTCTCATTCATTCATTCACTGTATTGTCTGCTTAATCCTAGTCAGGGTCATGGGAAAGCCTGAACTCTGAACACCCAATAAGGGCACTTTGGAAATGCCAGTTAACCTAGCACGTATTTTTTATAAGGTGGGAGTAAACCAGAGACCCCAGAGAAAACCCATGCGGACACGGGGAGGACATGCAAACTCAACACTGGCGGAGCCCGGGGTCGGAATTGACTTGGGGATCTCAGAGCTGTGAGCCAACAGTGCTAACCATTGCACCACTGTACCACATAACCAACCACTGTGAGGTATTACTAGAACTGGATAGAGTGGTTAGTAGTGGCACCGTGTCCACCAGAAACTATGGGTCTCGGCCAATGGTAACTGCTGGTCAGTTATTTGGGCCTTCACTTGGTGTGAACAGGACCTGAGCCACAGTCTTGGTCGCAAATGTCAAGTAAATCAACATGCTAGAAATGGTACTTTGAGATATTTTATTTAAATGTTATCCCAAATGAGTCAATAGCCTCCATTTCTGTATAAGCTATCTCACTGGGATGTGAGGGGCAACTTGAAAGGCTAAGCACACCCATTTCTGTAGGCTAAGGGATATGATGGCCTAGCGGTTAAGGCATTGGACTAGGGGCCAGAAGGTCTAGGGTTCAAATTTCATCTCTACCAAGCAGCCACTGTTGGGTCCTTGAATAAGGCCCTTAACGCACAATTGCTCAGACTATATCTGGACGTCTGTTAAATGTCATAAATGTAAATGCCATAAATGGCTTATCGGAAACTGGGTATCCCTTTGATTGATGAGCCCTCTCAAGCATTGGCATAGACGTTTGCTGCTACTTATGTATAACAGTCTATGGGGAAACAAGCTTTCTTTTCAAGCATAATAGATTTTCTACCACATCGCTGTAACTTGAGCAATGCAATAACAGACATAATTGCATCAAGCAGTGGCTCTGGCTACGTTTCCACAGCTTTGTTTTGAAAACTTTGCTTAGCTGTTTATGCTTACCTATAGAAAGTGCTAACTAGATGGTGAAGGCAATGGCGAAGAAACCATAATGTAATCTCATATTAATCAATATATACACACAAAAATACACTATAGTCAATAATTACTAAATATTAAAGGCATCATTCACAATCATCATGGGATATGTAGAACATACAAATCATGGTCTTGTAGCTTTAGCCTCTGCATCCAAATTAGTTTTGCTTTGAAATACTTGCTATGCTGTAATGATTTATCTACTATCTTCAAGCACTTCACTTTTAAACTGTCTATGGAGAATATGAATGGAAACCAGAACGAGAACCACAATATCATAAATTGTAAAATGCCACTCTTCTCACTTTGGACATAGCGTCTGCCAAGTCACTAAATGTAACCATAAATATTTATCATATTCTCTGAATCAGTCTGCGCGTACAGGTGTTCTCGGGTTTAGCCACAGACAGACAAAGTCTCTCACTGAAGTCTGGGCAAAGAAAGGCATTCCTCCGAAATGGCTGTTTATCCCAGATCAATTAACCTCTCACTGCCTGAAATCCATAATTACCATTGCACCATTATGGTCGTGTGGTGAGTGCCAAGCTAAACAAAATGCTCATCTTCTTGACACAATGATGTGAGAGCCTGACATCTCAATACTTGCTGGATTAACACTCTTGTCAGAAACGTTCTCCCTCTCTCTCTTCCCGGAGCACATTCACTCTGTTGCAACAGCATGGCAATTTCCAAATCTGTTTGCTTTTATCATTTTTTGACTACAGCGCTGTGCTTACAGTAAGCAATGTCAGTGCCACAAATCTTCCTTTGTATTTGGAGTTGAGATGCAGGAGGGGTTGGGGTTTGGGTGAGGCTGCTTTATGTCTGACTCGGGTGGGGGGTGAGATCTTGTCGGGCCCTGCTTGGGGTACGTTTGAGCATTTCTAATGTAGAATAAAAGCATTACACGTTATTATGAAAACACTATTCACATTGAAGAGTTAAAACAAATTTGACTCCAACTTAGGAGAGTGGTCGAACAAAAGTTCTGCCGCATTGCAGTGGAACCATTTATTTCAAAACCCACACAAAGCACTCGTATGCCTTGCATAACTCGAGTACCGTGTGGGTGACATCAAGAATATCTATTAAAATTCTGAGAGCACGCATTCCATTAGCAGCAGTCACACTGCTTTGGTAATGCTGTATTACACAGTCGCACAACTTTTTAGATAGGATTTCAGAAGATGGTGTATCCATAGAAAACAACATTGATTGCTAAATTAAAATGTTTTGTCCCGACTGTTTCGTATCCCTAATTCAGTCAGTCATTCATGTTTTGACTGCATATTTCAAAAGCAGCTGTTGTGAACACGAATTAAAACCATGACTCAAGTGACACTGTCTGAAAAGGCGTCTGGAACACTTTTGACAGCAATTGTACAAAAATATCTTGGCTGACTCTGAGTTAATGGATGTATTTGATTATTTTTTGATTAGGTGAAGGGAATTCCAGCAATGGACTACATATTGGAAGTGGCAAGTGCTGTTTCTGTTTCTATAACAGGAAGAGCATCATCCACTATAAGCTGTATTACTCATACCACCCACGAATATTTCTGAGTGTACCATTTAGAAATGATTACGTTTAATCCATTTTAAATACTACCCCTGGCGAAAAAATATGCAATCACCACACTTTTAGATTGTTCATCCAACTTTTTTCTTCTAAGCAAATAAACAAATCACAGATATGACAGCAAAGAATTTTTATTTAATAGCTGAACATTATGGCTCTGTGATGCACAACTCAAACAAATTAAATTAAGTTATTTGAATTAATGGCAAAATGGAATCGCTCAAGGTTGACGAACAAAGAACCACACTGTAACCTGTATTTCTAAAACAAATAGCGGCAAGAATCTAAAACTGCAAATTAGCGTGCTATTACAGCACCTCAGACTAATATCAATCCTGATAATGATGCTCAGTTATTAAATTGGCACATGCTCAGTAACTAGCTGTAGGTTAGTGTTGTATTTCCCAGAAACCACAAACCAAGAATGATTTAGCTGTGAACACACTCCAGGCTTTCATTCCTGGATACCCTGACACACATTTACCTGGTTAAAGCCTGGAGGGCTCACGTGTGAAACAAAGCCATTAAGATGTCCTGACTCCTATCGGGAAGGCTGATTTTAAAAGCAGCAGGTGAGCGTGAGGAATCTACAACTTTGAGTCATTTAAAAATGAACAAGTCGTTGGCCTGACAAGCCGAGGACAAAATTCTTCGTGAATCTCACAACTGCTAATTGATGAATTCGTACCTTTCATGTATGTTCATGTCCAAAAAATGCACATTCCTATTGTATGGGGGGGGGGTTAGGTTATATGTTGTATATGTAGTTATAAGTTTTAGTCAGACTGTTTCTGGTTACTGGTTACAGAAGCACATGCTGGTGGATCAGCCTCTAGGCATGAGTGCCCTGAGCAGTCCTTGCACCCAGTCTTTGTGGGATAAGCTCCCAACCCTCAGCAGGAAAATGAAAATGACATGCCCACCCAGAAAGCGTGGACTATTAAATGCCTCATCAGAGTTGAACTCAATATCCTCATTGGGCACCCTATGCTACCAAACTGTTACTAAAACAACCTAAAGTATCTCTCACCACTCACAACAAGGCTAATTTCTGCATTCAACCCCATAACCCTGGGCACAAAAAAAGCCCTGTTTCAGCTTGCACTTAAACCTCCCCAAAGGTGACAGGGATAAGCACAAAGCTGTGAATTCTGTTTAGCATGGCTAACGCATGCCTTGGGGGATTTGCTGAGGTGATACTGCTTTCAACGTTCAATAATTAATCCCGAGTCTCACCTCTAGCCCAGTTTAATACCTGTCTAGCATCCACCAGAGTGCATTTTGTGCTGGGAGTAAGGATTAAAGATTAAAAGATAAAGAGAGCTAATGAGTTTGGAAGGAAACTCTTTTAATCGAATGTTTAGTCAACAAGGCGATGTTGCGTGACAGAATGTGCATTCTTTTAATGGTGCGGAAAAAAGGTCTTGTGATACTCCAGGTTCATATTGATAGAACTACTGCATATTTGTCGTAATCGTGTTGAATTCAGCATTAGTGTTTTCAATGCAGATCCGACAGGCGGTGGGTTTCTGGGCTGAACCTTACAATGGCCGTCTGGGAAGTTTGTTCCTCGTTTGGCCGAGTGTGTCGTGATGTAATGGGGAAGAAGGGCATTCCGTTTTATTAGGTCGGCTCTGTGATCTCTGGCCGGCACCAATTAGCTGAGCAATCAGAACGCCCTGCTTTTGTGTGACTAACTGCTCATAAACACCACAGTTGCCTAGAGAAAGCGAGATGCAACATCTCAACAAATACACTCACACAGACACCAGACCAAGGTCTATCCACAGGCAGGGGGAAGATAACCTGGGGAATGTTTCCTTTTTTGGACAGAAATCGTCGTAAAATTGTCATTCCTGGACATGTGCAGGCAAGCGTACCTTCTGCCTTTCCAACACGCGGTTTGGAAGGAGCTTGTGATCACGGCTGACATTTCATTGGTAACGTTAACACGTTGATAAATCAAAATCTTGCCTTGGGAAGGTAACACAATACCTTCCAACTGGTGTTAATCACCCCAATTTATCTTTCTGATGAGTTTGCCTTTTAATGAACTACACAAATTATCTCAGGTTATATGATTTGTAATTTAATTCTCACCTTGTTTAGTCTTTCTTCAAGAACAACCATGAATTCATCAATTATTAACATAAAAATAATTAGGGTGTATTTTAAGAACGCATGAATACTCTTTTGCGTGACTGGAAACCCATTATCATTAAGTCTGTTGAGGTGATAAAGGGTTTATCATCACATAGACTGGTAACAAGCTCAATACTTCATTTGTCAGGCTCTTTAATAATTTGAAAATGGACCAAAAGAGACAGGCTCATGCCATTTAGTTGCAGTTTCTCAACATGCTATTAGTTGTCGGCCCTTTTCTCACACCATGGTGTCTTTCTAAAATCTGTGATGTGGTAATATTACTATATATGGTGACAGCAAATGCAATATGGGAAGACGCATTTTCCAACGTGCGTGTACACTCTGAGTGTGCACATACAAACTGATGACAAGTTTCTGTAATAGGTTCTGAAGAGCTCTTAGCTTGGTGTTTGCACACTCTTCATGCACACCTACACTCACTGTATTTGGTATGCCTACCCGGTACACAGACTTAATGGACATTTTGTCAGGTTCACCTACCATGTAAAGTGCACTCAAGCCCATCTGATACTATGCACAATTTGTCAGCCCCCACTGTTGCACCAGATGCACTCCTCCCAGCACCGCTCGCTACCAGCTCACTACCATGCCATTAATATGTTCAGAATGGTCCACCATCTGGATATTGGTTTCTTGATCTTTCTTTTCCACTGAAATATAGGTTAAGGGACTGACAAATGTATGGTATCAGATGGGCTACACTGTCACCTATTTGGCAGGTGTACTTGAAAAAATATCCATTGCCCATAGGTACGAGATAAGTGTACTTTATAAAGTGGCCAGTGGGTTTAGTACCATCAGCTAGAGCAGAGGTTCTTAACTTCAGTCCTGGGGACTCACTGCTCTGCGCAGTTATAAATATTCCTCACTTGCCACACACCTGATCTTCAGCAAGTTCTTGATATTGAATTGATGAGCTCTACCTTGTTGACCCTAATTCAGGGCATTGCCAGGCTCAGGCAAGCAGATACCCTAACCAGTGTGCCAGTCTATCATAGGGCTGAATGGGGCTACTGTTGCACCATCTGGTCTCCTGTCCCTCAGACTTGGCCAATTTTGCTTGAGTCATGCCCAACCCAGCCGGAAGTCACCACTGGGACTCAAACCTTGGTCACCATGGTAGTGTACTAGCATTTGCTGGTGAGCAAGCATCTTTAAATAGTTGACAAAAGGTTGCAGAGCATGAGAAAGACTCAGATAAAAACCACTGATATTTGTTAAATCCTTGGTGATGGTGAAGCTAAACTCAAAAAGTCTCGAAAGACTTGGCAACTGTGTTCTGTTGTCCTGAATACAACACGATGTTGTACGTATTAGGTCAGTGCTGGGTTATTGGTCAGTACTCAGAGCTATAATACATGAAAAGTGGATTGTCAACGACTGGAGATATTTGTAATTCCCAGACATTATTCCTTTTAAATGCAGATTGAGCTTGTGGGTGTCCACTTCATGTTTTCACCTGCAGTTCCAAATACGTTTCATGAAAGATGTTTCTGGGTTTGAGGTCTGGTCATGATTTGTCTGACCACAATACACGTTTTCACTGTGCGATGGTCCATTCCAAATGCCAACAAAAAGGTCAATGCCACTTCTGGACATAGTTACCATAAGGCTTCTTTTTTGCACAGTTACGTTTTAAGTATCATATGTGAATGTAACTCCATATTGTAGTGCTTGACAAAGGTTTGCCAAAGTAATCCCTTGTCCACGTGGTTATATCAGTTGTTGATGAATGATGGTTCTTGATGCTGTGCTAGTTTAATCCTTAAGAGAGAAACTATTTGGAGATGGTGAAGCTAAACTCTCTCAAGACTTGGCAACTGTGTTCTGTTATCCTGAATACAACATGATTTTATACGTATTAGATCGGTGATTTGTTATTGGTCAGTACTCAGAGCTCTGATATAGATATTATATAAAAATTGGATTGTGAAGCCATGGAGTTATTTGTGATTCCCCGACATTATTCATCTTAACTCCAGATTGAGCTACTCTGTGGGATAAAGACATAAAGCAGCGGACACTAGGTGCAGAATTTGGAGTGAACGGATATAATTCATCTCAAGTCGTAAATCTTGTGTGGACCTGAGGAGGAGGGGTGCACAGTGTCAGCTCTTCCTTTCCTTGCCTGCATTCTTGTTCTTCTTGGGCCCTGTATAAATCAGCCTTGTGACAGGTAGGTCTGCAGATGTGTGGCCCAATCAGCTTTACTTTCCCATTTTCAGGCTACACTGCAAAGACCAGGGTAATGGTCTCAAATGATCTGTAAATAGAATCCTTCGTCTGTGTACCATAACTGACGCGTTATTAAAATCGAACTGGGGACTGGTGAATGTGGTATAGTGCACTGCCGGCAACTCTTCTCTGCTGCAGGTGTCCACAATCCGCAACACCTCCAGCTCCGTTCTCTCCTGCTCAAAGAGATTTATGGTCCTTGAAGGGCAGTAAGAAGGCTCATTGATGCTGGTTTATTGGAACGTGACTTGAGCAGCTGGGGAGGGTTTCTTTGGTGAGGTTTACTAGGCGTGAACTTGACTTGGGTGACTGCATGGGTTGATATGGTGCAGAGGGCCTTGAATGCATCAGTTGCGCATTGGAATGAAGTATGGGGCACTTCTGCATATTAGAAACTGGTGGGAATTCAGAGGTGAAATAAAGTCATTTGCTTATATTGGAACAAGTTTTCCAGTGGCAACTGAATTAAGAATCACTTTGGACAAATGGGGGCTGGAAGATCTAAAGAATTTCATGGTACAAATGTTAAGGTGTTAATTTATCTCTAAGTTTTGACTTCCTATCTTACGCCCACTTATCCTTGGATCTTGAGCATATCAAGTTAAATTGTACAATAGATAAAATGGGATAGCAAAAGGTTGATCTCCTACTTGATATGGCAAAAGGACACCTGCCAAAGAAAGTTCCACAGGCCTATAAAAAGTGGTCCATATCCAATTCAAATGAGATTGAAAGAAGTAATTGTTTCTGTAAGTCATTGCACAATGTCAGGTCTCATGCTTAGTGGTTTGGAATCAATTCCAAACAGGGCATGCATTGCTGCAAGCAGTTAATGAAAGAATGCCCTAGATATTCGGATCGGATGTCAGGAAGAGACCTTGGGTAACACCTTCACACAAAACAACCGGAATACATTGAGACAAGTGCTTCCATCACTGACATGTCGATGACTGAAAACTGTGATATGGGCAGAGGACTTTTTTTTTGTTTGTTTTGCCCATTTGATGCAGGACAACAAGTCCACCAAACGCTGCATGAAGCTGCAAAGCTGTGTGAGTGACATTCTGGGTCAAGATCCGATTGAGTTTCATATACTTCAAATCTGCATGGTACGGAAAAAGTTGGTATGGAAGGGAAAAGTATGGAAGATGCAAATAAAAAACTGCAGGGTTCCTTACATTTACTTTGACTTTTATTTCATTGGAAATAGTACGGACTGCAAAGATGGGCAGAGGATCTCCAGTTTATCAACCAATGCATGAAAAATTATTGAAATGTTTTACAGCAATGTTCTTCAAAGAAAGATGTGAAGGGATTTGCATACTTCTTTCCCTATTGTGCATAATAACATTAAGCGATTCAAGGAATCTTGAGGAATTTCAATCCATAAAGGGCAAGGGCACAAGCCTAAACCGAACACCCGTGATCTCCAATCTTTCAGGCGGCATTGCATCAAGAACTGTCATTCATCAATAGCTGAGAGAACCACATGGGCAAGGGATTACTATGGCAAACCTTTATCAAGCACTACAATATGGAGTTACATTCACAACGGCATTTAAAACATTACTGTGCCATAAAGAAGCCTTATGTTAACCATTCACAGAACTGGCATCGACCTCTTTTGACTCGGAATTAGAACATCTGGGATGGGCCATCACACAATATGATTTGTGGCCTAATTGTTGCCAGACAAATCATGATCAGACCTCAAACCCAGAAACACCTTGGAACTCCAATATGAAAATACGTGGAAAATGGATTACATGGATTTGGACTGATTCCATAGAAAAAATGTGGCTCAATGTCCAGATGCATGATGGGCCAAAACCAGCAGGGTCTGAGAAATTCCTGGCAAATTACAGATTACAGAATGAAATTTGGACTGGACTAGTATCGCTCAGAATTCGAAATAGAATCAGTTTCTGGACTGTTGTGCTTCTAGACACTGGGCCTGATCCATTCTAAGGAACCGGCCCAAAGTCATACTTTCTTAATCTGTCTGGGTAGTAATGGTAAGGGGAGGAATAACCAAGTAGGCTATTAGGAATGGCACATTTGACAAAAAATTTCTCTGATGACCATATATGGAATCCCAGAGCCTACAGTCTGCAGTACTTTATTGTGTACTGATTATAAAGTACACTCGAGTTGAAAAAGGTCCTTCAAGGATCGTGCAACAAACTACCCATTAGGCTGCGGTTGTATGGTAACAGTTGTCCTAGATGGTCTACAACATGTTCACTGATCTAGCCATGGTTAAACACTCAGTATAGATGCACAATGGGCCAGGTTCCAGCATGCCCCTGCTGATCCGCCACACATGCCGGCTGCAGTCTAGCCCACAGTGGACGGAGAGAGCACAGGAAGTGGCTGAGCTGTAAATTACTAACTCCGGGTGACCATCCATCCTCACTGTGGTGTGTTTATTGTATCTCTTGGCCAAGCCTGTCACTAGAATGTCATATATAACAGAGCAAAATCCCTCCTTTTGATATGAACCCTCTTTGTGCCAGAGGGAGGAGGACAGCATGTTTCCAATGAAGTTTCAAAGAGAATGTAAGCAAAGCTTTTTTATTGCATGTTAAATAATGACTAATTTAGAAATGAAAGTGTGGAAAATTAATAATAGCAAAGAGGAACCTTATAACTACAGTATAAATCCTTGTGTTGTTTTTCCTTTTTACCACATACCTTCCACAACATTACCAAACAACCTTGTAGCTAGGTGGCTTTCAGCAACTGGGCAGGACAGGAACAGGGTGAGTACTTCCTGCCTCGAGCCAAAAAAAGTGTGTTGTGCCTGGAAACAGACTTAGGCCAACTACTTCCTTAGCCATTGAGCATGCACAATGATCTGACTTTTGACACTAGCCTGACTGGTTCCCTCCTTCTATTGATTCCGATATATTATACAACTCCACATATTGTCACATACGCAACAGGGCGTTTGGTCAAGAAAAAACTGGTGGTCCCCAGTTTTTCTTGTGGTTTGAGCTCACACACTGAGCGGAGAGGTCTCAATGTGGTCCTGTTCTGAATTTCAAAGAAGTATTGCTACGTAGTTACAAGGCAGAGGAAACCCAAAACTATCTAACTATATAATCCAAAACTCTACCCTGTGTGGTTCTCTCAGGCTAGTCAACAACTTATTGTGCTTGTCAGTCATCAACAATGAAGGGTCAATGGTGTATCTGTGCACAGCTATCCTTAGGAAATGAAGCATCTCACTGACAGCCAAGTATATGGACTGCACTTTAAATTGTCTTGGCTATTTCATCCACAATCACTGTTAACAGGTACATAAAACCAGCATACAGCCAGGAAACCTCCATAAACAGACAGAGGCAGTAGAACAGGTCATACGTTAGAGTTCAGTGACTTTTAACATGGCACTGTAGTACGATACCACAGTACACCGCAGGTGATATTGTGAAGTGGAAACCTCTAAAGGCTACAACAGTTCACAAAGCATGAGACCACACAAATTCACTACATGGGTCAGCCTGACACAGTGGCTCGGTGGGTAGCACTGCTGCCTCACAGCAAGAAGGTCGTGGGTTCAATCCCAGGGTGGAGTGACCTGGGTCCTTTCTGTGTGGAGTCTGCATATCCTCCCCATGTCTGTGTGGTTGCACTCTGGGCACTCCAGTTTCCTCCCACAGTCCAAAGACATGTGTTTGATTAAACTAACATATACAAACACACTTAAGTCATTGCCAGTTTAGCATTATATATATAAATAAAAACTGTTAGTTTTGGTCCTCCAAAAGTTTCTTCGTCGTCGCATTTAGGGAGTTTGTCCCTGTCACTGTCGACATAACCTGGCAACATAAGCTTGCTGAACTGGGGCTGTGGGCCTAGAGGTTTGTAAAGCTGTTTTGAAACGGTATTCTATTGTAAAAAAAAAAAAATCGCTATATAAAATGAATTGACTAGTTTGGAGCTTCATGGACTGAGTTTCTGTGGCCAAGGAACTGCACACAAAACAGAATGGTAGCCAATTTGGTGGCATTTGTAACATTTGGTGGAGGAGGAATAGCAATTTCAGTGTTTGTCATGTAATCTTGGCGTGTTTGTAGGGTAATCCTAGACAAATGTCAATGGTTCTGTCCACCAAACAGGGTAAAAAAACAAATGGTTTGGCAAATTTGATGACAAGGAACTTGACTGGCCTGTGCAGAGCCCGACCTCAACCATAAACACAGACTATGAGCCTTATTACCCTGTGAGTGCCCAGGCAAACTAATGCTCTTAAGGCTTGAAACCTTACAGTCATACTTCAAAACGCAAAACCTTCCCAATAAGTGGAGGCTGTTATAGTGGAAAACAGGACCAGCTCTCAAATTAATTCCTTTGGTTGTGCGATGTAACGTTCAACAAACAGGTCCACATACTTTTGGCCATGTAGTATATACTTAGTGATACTTAGTGATGAGCCAAGCCATGGTCTGGAGTGATAAATCACAGTGGTCCAGTTGTTGAAGTGATGGGCCTAGTCTTCACCAGCGTGGCTTAGTATTAGAGAACCAAACACACACACACACACACACACACACACACACCATAAATGTCCTGCTTCCTGACCACAGTGGCTTCAGGAAATGGATGAATCCCCAGCTCCTGCATCACTAGAGCAGATGAGGGCTGTCATATTTCCAGGTCTCATGTGGACAGGCTGTGTTCACTCTTTGTTCTTCGTGGAGTTCTTCACAAGCTGTTTTGCTGTTCCTCATTTCCAAATTAAATCCAGTAAGAGGCTCTGCACTCCCTGGTAGACAAATTAGTCTATACTGAAGCTCCGGAGTGTGAAGTAAGGACTGAGGAGGGGAACTGGAGCTGTAGTTTGGAAGCAGTTAGGAAACGTTTGAATGGCGTGCGACAAGAGCACAGATGTTACAGTGCTACACAGGTGTTCATTTTTGGATTGGGAAGCTCAGACAGAACAGAGACTAATTAACTGTTTAATCATAGATTCATCCAACAAACAAAAATTAAATCCCCTCAGTACCAGTTCCAGTATTTACACTAAGATGCTCTGCCAGTTGCAGCTCCACTCAAGCTGTTTTCCCATCAACAGTTCCAGTCCTCATACCGTTACTCAGACCACATTGGAGAGCAATAACTTCCCCTCTCCTCCTCCGGTTGACTGACGTGCCATGCCAGCAAAAATTTCCTGCTAAGGACACGAGATCTTGCAATGACTCCGAACTAAGTAATGCTCATACGCATATCTTTAATTAGTTTAATTCTTAGGCATATCATCTTGGCTGCCTATGGAGGCTGAATCAGTTTTTGAGTCTCGGTCCTCCCAAGATTTCTTCCTCATAACAATTAGGGAGGTTTGCCATGCCACTGTCACCATAGGCTTGCTCAGTTAGGGCTTTGGGCCTAGATATTTGCAAAAATGCTTTGAGACAATAATCCATTGTAAAAGGTGCTATAGAAATAGACTTGACTTTGACTTGGACATTAAGGAATAAAGTATATCTCAGTTGTGACAGCCTGTTGTACAGAACCCTGTCCTCTTCTACAGATACTGGGCCTTTGTGGAAGATACTTCACAGCGTTTATCTAAGAGGGTACAAAATGTATCCAATAACAGCTGCGATTTGAACAACTGTGGCATAATTTTTCAAAAAGAAGAACGCTACGAAGCTGGTTTTTAAAAAATGCCTTGAATGTGAAACATTTTGCTTACCACCTCCCACAACATGTACGGCTATTTGCGTTGCATGCCACAGATTTGCTCTAGAGGCCCATCAGGAAGTCCACCATGAGGGAGTGTAATTGAATTAATCTCTTTCCCACTGAAACTAGCAGCATGACTTAGTCAAGCACAGTGAGTGTGCAATGTCCTGTCATATCAAGACATACCAAAATAAAAGTCATTTCTGTGCCAAGTGACATTCTAGTATTGCTGCCATAATTTTATAGAACTGTGTATTTTCTTTATATTTGGACATTCAGTTGCTGTCACTTCAAATGCTGGCACTGAAAATACACAGAATACAGTAGGGCATGCCATGTACAGTAATGTGGAAAAGTCTTAAGCTACTACTAGATTTGTTGTTTTAGCAACAGTATAATGACCATATATAATTATTTCTAATCTCTTTATTGGAATACAACCAGAAAATGCAGGAAATCTGTATGCAGTATCAACAAATTAAAACAATCATAAAAAACAGCGTAGACTACAGTGGCTAGTATTTAGTGTGACCTCCCCTTACACTTGAGCAATAGCAGCATCTGGCAGCTTCATCGGGATGGAACACAGTTGTGGGACTGTGGTGGCCTAGTGGTTAAGGTACTGGACTCTGGACCAGAAGGTCGAGGGTTCAAATCCCACCTCAGCTGCCACTGTTGGGTCCTTGAGCAAGACCCTTAACCCACAATTGCTTGGATTGTACGACTGTACCAATTGTAAGTCGCTCCGGATAAGGGCATCTGCTAAATGCTGTAAATGTAAATGTAAATGTATGTTGCCCCTTCAAATGTGTGAAGAAGCTTGATCAGGAATGGTCTATTTGGAAGGGTAGCTGCCAAGAAACCACTTTTTTGGAAGAGGAACAGGCTGAAAAGGCTAAGATATGCTAAGGCTCACAAATGAAGTTCAGTGGAAAAGAGAATTATGAAGTGATGAACCCAAGTTTGACATTCTTGGGTCCGATTGTGGACAATATGGTATATGTGGTCAGTATACCACTGCTAAAACAACAAATCTAATGGTGGCATAAGACGTTTGGACAGATTAAAACAATATAAAGCAGAGCATTTGATTGCTGCATTTTCAATCAAAAAAGAGTAATTTCTTGTCTCTAAAATACATTTATAGACACAGATAGACACTACAAAAAGTCATCCAGGCAGGGGAGGGTTAAGGGTTCTACTCAAGGGTGGCACCTGGCAGTGCTGGAGCTTGAACCTTCAACCTTATTGTGAACAGTCCAGTGTCTTAACCACTGCAGCGATCACAGGGTACAGGCATCTCTTTCATGTATCTGCATGTGATGAGGCTGAGGGACATCGCCAGGACCTGAACCCGGGTTACTGCTCTGGTGGGCTAGCATATTAGACCGCTACAAAACATGAGCACCCCAAAAATACGTTTTGCGTAAAAAAATACTGTATTAGTGTACCACATTTAGTAAAGAATTCAAATGGAAATTTTGATCCAGACAAAAGGTCTGAAGCAGAAATCTACGTTACCCTACCCCTACATCCTGACTTCCTCTCGCATACTAAAACTATGAGGCAACATTTCCACATAAAAGGAAAATTCCGATATGGGACAGGATTTACATTTGATGATGCATAGAGGAGTCAGCGTCTCTTAATCATCTCTCTTCCACAGCTAGTAAAGCTGTCAGTAAATAAAGATGTGCAGGAACACCCAGTGGACTAGCTGCTCATGCTTCACTAATCTCCCTCTAACAGCTTTGGCTGCCTTAAGGTTTCCGATTCGAGCCACAGGAACTAAGGAGTGCTGAGGACAATTTAGCCAAGGGCGCAGGAACTTGTTTCATTAGGAATGAGCTAATGCAAATAAACAAAAATCTCATACACAGAAATAGGAGCAAGTCGTTAACACTTGTCAAACCCATTTTCAGTCAGCAGCAACTTCAAGACCATGGATTTTGTATCTGAGAATGAAATGCCACAGCAACAAAAGAAAACATTCAGGAGACTCCAGATTCAAACGTACACAATCAGCTTCAATCTGCACACAAAGTGTTCAGGTAATACCGACTTCATTAAAGATTGTACAGATTGCACATTTTGCATTTTTAGCATTTCATGGTGGTGGACCAGAAGGTCTGGGGTTCAAATCCCACCTCTGTAAAGCTTCCACTGTTGGGACCTTGAGCAAGGCCCTTAATCCAGGTATAACTGGAGTGTAAAACTGTATCAGTTGTAGGTCGCTCTGGATAAGGGTGTCTGCTAAATAAGTAAAGGTGTATAAGTGGATATTTGTAAATCCAGGTTAATCTTAGCTGCTATTGTTGGGCCAATGAGCAAGACCCTTAACCTTCAACAAGTCGGATCTGTAAGCTGCTCTGGATAATGGCGACTGCCAAATGCTGTACATGTATATTTTTACTTTCAGTCTCCCACTGTTTGGCTCTGCAACACTTTGAAGTAATGTTACTTTATTTATTCTGAACAAAGACACACATTTTTGAAACCTTTTCAAGCCCCATTACTTCTATTAAGAATTTATCACAGAATATTTCATAACAAACCTGTTTTTGCCAGACCACTTTCTGGTTTCAGGAGTATCTGAGACTTGTTGAACCCTCCTAACCTTGCAAAGCGCCAACTCATCAGCATGGAAATTTTCAAACCGTTGCGTTTGATCCGCATTAAACCATGCGGCGTGTCTGCACATTCCTGTCTGCACTGTAATGCTGTGTAATGCTGTGTACCTCCTAGGCTACCAGTTTGAATTTTGAATAGAACTTTGATTAATATATGCCTGACACCCCCTACCACATGCCCATTGGACAAGATTGGGTCCAAGATCAGGTTCACCCAAGATGGAAAATATCTTGATGACGCTGATCTAGAGGTGTCGGTATATAAGTGTACGAGCTGTGTGTGCATTTGTGTGTGTTGGCTCGGTCGGTGGCGGCTGAGAACACAGCGGGAGACTTAGCAAGGGGTCCACGGCACTGAGCAAAGTGATGAAGTGTGGACTACACATGTGAGCTGGTGTGTGCATGTGTGTGAATGTGCATGGAGTATGTCGGTTCTCTTGACCATTAATCATTTCCCAATACCTCTACAGTACCTGCACAAACAGATACAGAAACCCACACACAGGGTGGTCCTGTCACCCGCTGTAAAACTATCATGGATAAACACAGAGAAACATCACGAGATTCATAAACGTCCCAGTGCCGAAGTGTGGAGCGTCTCTTTCACTTTCCTACTTAACTCGCATCCACTTACTCACTAAAACCACAAACCACAAACTCTATTATGCTGTTGAGGTACTCTTATTCTGTGTTTGCAGTTGTAAATCCCAGTATAGTTCCTAATTTAGATCATCCTTATTTTAATAGCTACATTCGACAGCATTCTATCGCATATATGTCTGTGGTCTGATAAGGTTATTATTAGGGGTGGGTGGAAAGGACTTCACGATACGATACGCATCACGATATAATCACGATATAATTCCATTGTGATACGCCCCATATTCCGATATTCTACATAGCTCACATCACATCACATTGATAATTCAGCAGGCAAATTGAGTCAAAACACTGTACTGGGACATCTACAGGATTCTAGAGATTCTAGTTTACACCCCATTTAAAACATGCTTTTCTTCCTTCAAAACAATCAATGTACAGTGGTGCTTGAAAATCTTTGAATTTTCTATATTTCTGCATATATGACCTAAAACATCATCAAATTTTCACACAAGTCCTAAAAGTAGATAAAGAGAACCCACTTAAAAAATGAGACAAATATTATACTTAGTCATTCATTTATTGAGGAAAATGATCCAATATTACATATTAGTGAGTGACAAAAGTATGTGAACCTTTGCTTTCAGTATCTGGTGTGACCCCCCTGTGCAGCAATAACTGCAACTAAACGTTTCCTGTAACTGTTGATCAGTCCTGCACACCGGCTTGGAGGAATTTTAGCCCATTCCTCTGTACAGAACAGCTTCAGCTCTGGGATGTTGGTGGGTTTCCTCACATTAACTGCTCGCTTCAGGTCCTTCCACACAGCATTTTCGAGTGGCATTAAGGTCAGGTGACTTTTGACTTGGCCGTTCCAAAACATTAACTTTATTCTTCTTTAACCATTCTTTGGTAGACTTGTGTGCTTAGGGTTGTTGTCTTGCTGCATGACACACCTTCTCTTGAGATTCAGTTCATGGGCAGATGTCTTGACGTTTTCCTTTAGAATCCTCTGATACATTTCAGAATTCATTGTTCCATCAATGATGGCAAGATGCAGCAAAACAAGCCCAGACCATGATACTACCACCACCATGTTTCACATGTGGGATAAGGTTCTTATGTTGGAATGCAGTGTTTTCCTTTCTCCAAACATAACGCTTTTCTTTTAATCCAATAAGTTCTATTTTGGTCTCAACTATTCAGAAAACATTCTACCAATAGGCTTCTGGCTTGTCCACGTGATCTTTAGCAAACTGCAGATGAGCAGCAATGTTCTTTTTGGAGAGCAAAGGCTTTCTCCTTGCAATCCTGCCATGCACACCATTGTTTTTCAGTGTTCTTCTGATGGTGGACTCATGAACATTAACATTAGCCAATGTGAGAAAAGCCTTCAGTTGATTAGAAGTTACTCTGAGGTCCGCCAGCTATTACTTGCTCTTGGAGTGATCTTTGTTGGTTGACCACTCATGGGGAGGGTAACTATTGTCTTGAATTTCCTCAATTTGTACACAATCTGCCTGACTATGGATTGATGGAGTCCAAACTCTTTAGAGATGGTTTTGTAACCTTTTCCAGCCTGATGAGCATCAACAACTCTTTTTCTGAGGTCCTCAGAAATCTCCTTTGTTCGTGCCATGATACACTTCCACAAACATGTTGTGAAGAGCAGATTTTGATAGATCCCTGGTCTTTGAATAAAACATGGTGTCCACTCACACCTGATTGTTATCCCATTGATTGAAAACACCTGACTCTAATATCACCTTCGAATTAACTGCTAATCCTAGAGGTTCACATACTTTTGTCACTCACTAACATGTAATGTTGGATCATTTTCCTCAATAAATAAATGAACAAGTAAAATATTTCATTTGTTTATCTAGGTTCTCTTTATCTACAGTACTTTTAGAACTTGTGTGAAAATCTGATGATATTTTAGGTCATATTTATGCAGAAATCTAAAAAATTCTAAAGGGTATAACAAACTTTCAAGCACCACTGTAGTATATCACGAAAATAAATATTGCAATATATTGCTGTATCGATTTTTCAGCACAGCCCTAGCTATTATCCTTATTATTAAGGGTATAAAATAACCCATGAGCTGCTTTTTGCACCAAACAGTTCTAGACTCATTTGGGACCATCCCATACCTCCTCCTACCCCTAGTGAGTGCAGGATGGGTTTCAGAACAGCAGGAAACACCTTCAGACTGAACTCCCGTACTTAGAAACACACATTTAACATCATCAGAAGAAAAACACTGTAAGAGGATTGTTTTTTCTCCTTCTCCTCTCTGTACGTCGGCTTACTCGCTTTTTTCCCTGCCAACTCTGGTATAGTATTAAAACTAAACTGACTCCCTACAAAACGCTTCCCAGTCTCAAATCAAGAACCCATGTCATGCTATATAATAAGCCATCAGTTACCCAGACAGGAGTTTAAGTGTTGCATCTTAACCGGTCATATATAATACTTCAGGAGTGCAGTAATCTCAGACACAAGACGAGACACAGAACCACGGATTAAACAATATGCCAAGTAGCTAATCACAATTTTATGCAGCAGAGCAACTTCAAAACATCAATGTTATTATGGAAACAAACACAAAACCAAAGTTTGCACTTCTCTCCACGAGACCACATTTTCTAACTGCACTTGAAAAAAAAGCACAATGACTGCACCGAACTGCCTTAAAGAAGCAGTAAAGGCTTTCGGCTCGCGAGACATGTCTGTGTTGAATTATGAGCTCGGCAAAAACAAAATGGCAAAAACATGCAACTCTTTGCCCAGAGGACTTTCAGCTCCACCTGGGTTTAGATTTGGAAATCCCAAAAAGTATCTCGTTTGCATTTTTCTTCCACTCATATTTTCCTTGTGTATTCTAAGAAGCACAAGGATGTAGGGCTTAGTGAGAGTAAACAGTTCCTTCCAGGTAAATATTATGGGTATGTAGAGTCCCGAAGCAAAGACTTGGCCTGACTCAGAGTATTGATTTTTCTCATTTTACCAAGTATAGTTTTTATGCATGCTTTGCTTTTGCCCAACCATGAAACACAGCAGAAACATAGAGAGGCTTGTTTCTGTAAAACATGTCAGAAAGGATCGCAGTTGTAGATCTCTTGTATATTTATATTTTTATACGTGCCGGGTTGCCACATTAGCTGTCTCAGGCATTCAAGCAAATTCAACCCTAATACCCAAAGGCTCGAAATACATGGCTTGCTAATGTGCTCATGTTCTCCAGTGGGTTGAATCGCTTGCCTGAGCGCCCTTTCCAGTGAGTCAGTGAGCAGGCATTGCTGGCAGTGAATCCAGATGGGGTATTAGTAGGTGTCTAAGTTTCCATGAGGCCAAGAAACGCCAAATCGGTGTCAGGATTTGCTCCCTAAAATCTGACCAGCAAGCCACCTGCTTCCGATTAACAACTTCAAGTGTTTGGCTAAGGTCCCCTCTCTCTCTCTCTCTCTCTCTCTCTCTCACTTTCAACATCCCATTCCTTCTCCCTCTTCTTTTCTGTCTCCGCAGCTTATGTTTGTTTTCATTTTTGTACTTTCTTCCCGCTCGTACAGTTCCATTTTCTTTTCATGTCGACCGTGTTCAAGGATGACAGAGAGGCATTTTTGTATCCATTAGCTAAATTTCATTTCCTGTTATTGCTCAGTGAGAGCTGCTGAAAATGTTTTGAGCAGCACTGTCTTACAGTATTAGGGAAAAGGTTCCATCTACCCACTGGTTTGTCCATGGTTTTAAATAGAACCAATAACAGAAAAGGGTCCCAAGGGGCACCACTTTACAAAGATTTTTGAAGGTGAAGGCTCTCAGGATAATCCAAGAACCTTTGTTTCAGAGGGTTTTTCATAGAGAAATGAATCTTACTACACTCAAACCAGAACCTCTACTTGAAGTAAATGTTTGAGGGTTCCTGCTTGGAAACATTTTTCAAAATTATTTGTCCTGGACTATCTTTTGTAGCTTTTAAGAAATTTTTCAGAGGGACAAAACAGATGGCAGTCAGTATGCCCATTCATGCCATTTTACATGATGTATATTGATGGTAATTGAAAGGGGTGGACCCCAAAGACAAAAACATCACAAAGGAGATCTCCTTAATATGTCTGCATTTTCTCAAAGACAAACGTGCGATCGAATGGAAAGAAAGGTTTTCCTTTGTGAGCAAAAAGCCTCCAGTAATCTCACAGTGTCTCCTCTTGAGTTTTAGCAGCAATTTCAATAAAGGCTAACACTGTGCTCAGATCTTCCAGCGTCTTGAAGCTCAAGTTTATCTGCTGATGAAGAAATGGAGCTCTCAAATAAACTTAAACATGATGACCTAGAATAAGTGAAAAAACTAAATATGGACTTTCAGTGGAGGCTCATTACTGTACTTGTTCACATAACATATTCAAATAAAGCTACACTTATTGTTTTTTCATTACTTATGACAACTGTATACATTTTCAAACTTAGACTTGCACCTAAGGCAGCTCATGTGGCTCAGGAAACAGCAGTTCCTGAGGTCTCAGGTACGAATGTCAGCCTGGGCTTGTAACCAATGAATGTCTCAAGATAAATGGCCCCTGGTTTGATCCTGACCTCAGACCCACCTGTGTGCTCTTGTCATGAATAGGGTTGGGTATTGTTTGCATTTTCCGATTCTACTTATCGATTCCAAATTTCGATTCTAAAATGGTGAGAAACTGTGCCAAATGTTTAGGTGTAAATAATATATTTTATTTTTTTACATTTAAATTTAAAAAGTACTCGTTTTTACATTAATCTTTCCCCCCATGTAATCCTGTTGTAAGGAACAAGCTTAATGTAGCTTAATGTACTAAAGCAGCGACTTAGGAAAACCAAACTTCTCTCAGTTACTACTAAGCACTCTCTACTACCGAAATGAAGAACATGTGGTCCAAAGGGAAAGCAATAATTTTTATGTTAAGCCTTTTACTTGTAACAGGTTTAAATGGGAAGAAAAAAACGAACGTAAAATGATTACTTTCCTTTTGGATCACAGCTTTGTTATTTCAGCAGTAGAGTTGATGCATAAAACGCAGTAACTGAGAGAGGTTTGGTTTTCCTGGGTCACTATTTTAGGACATTAACTCACACTAAGCTTTATTCACTTTAAACTTTTATATTCTCCTGGCTAACGCGGGCTAGCGGAGCGCAGTCAGTTGAACGCGGTACACTGCTGAAGCTCAATATCTTGCCACCTCCTTTACAACACGTATCGCATTTAGTCTTTCAGTTTTCTCTCAAATGGGAGCCAAACTTTTGAGTGTTTTGGAGCGTCCATCTTCCGCTGAAGCTCCAGCAGAGCGTATCAAAACAAAACTATGCAATGACCTAAGTGATTACTTGATGCACCGGTCCTGGCAAATAGATGTCTGCAGCCATATTTTTGCACTAATCGCAGCCATGTATTTGACGCATGAAATGCGTTAGTAGGAATAAATGGAATCAAAATTCTATTTTTGTAACGGGTATCCAGTTCCTGGTTCTGAATCGGAACCGGATTTTGATACTCAACCCAAATCATGAATAGTCATTGATGCTGATGTGTCATTAAATAAACGCATTTAACTTTTTGTGTTACTCTGTTTCTCCAAATAAATTTGAGGAGAAACACCTAAGCCAAATCTGACATGCAAATGAAACAGAAAGGAGAATCAGCCTTAAATCTACTGAGCAATGAAATGGCAACAACTGAGCACTAAGACTCTCCACAAACTGTTTTATTCAGTGTCCTTGATACAAAAAAAAATAGTTTGAGTATTGAGAGTTGACTGTGAGGCTTTGCTGTCAACTTAACACACTGACATGAGTCCAGCTGTCTCTGTTTAATCCATACCTCCCTCCACACCACAAGCATCAGCGATCAGAACATCACTCCCTCAATATAAACGTTATGTGTGCAATTAGCCATCAACAGCCAAAGTTTATATGTTTACCTAAATGCTTGGTTTGCACTTTCTGACTCGTGGCAGTAGTGCATGTGGCATTAACGTTGTTCCATCCTAAAATATCTGTCTGCACGACACCCCTGATTATTACCCATCCAACAAATCCCTTTCAGTACATAAATCAATCCTTTACAGGTGTTGAGTTACAGTATAAGTTCTCCATAACCTATCATTATGGCACCACTTTATATCAAGCAACAGATGTGTGAAAAGAACCGGTGCTATTCAAATACACGCAAAATAAGAACGGCTATTTATTCCTATACTTGCTCCAGCACATGTGCAAACGCAGGCACAAGCACAGGCCCAGACCTTAATCCTGCACTAAGTTTAACCCCAGTGTTATTCGGCTTTGCTGGAGGGTTTCATGTCCATGTGGTTCTGATGTCATCCTTTTACAGAATTCTTTCAGCCGTCTCGTGGTCCAACATCAGCACGGAGAAATACACAGATGCGCAACAGATCCGCAATCCACGACGACGCGCTACAGATTTAGTGAAAGCTCAAGGATTGCATTACTCCTTTAAAAATAGGCAAGTATTTGCTGTTGTGGTCCAAAACAAGCTCGTATTTAACATCCAGTCAGCCACCTCGTGCCTACTCCTACATTAATAATCATTCGTGGGACTGTTTACAACGTCTGTTATTTGACAAGATTACAGTATTTTATGGACAGAACATTTCTGAGCCGTAATGCCAAGCGAGAGTTTATAATGGCAAAAAAAATCCAAGGACCACCGTGTCTGTTGCCTATTTTTAGCCTTCCACACTGAGCTCGATGCTGGTTTGACTGGGAGAAAGGCCAATTTGCTACTGATACTATCACAAGCCGTGCAAAACCCCACTGACATGTTTGTGCACTGACAGGTAGATTTCGGTTGAAGTTCGAGAGTTACGAAACATCCCCTTAAACACACAGGATCCTCAAGCCTTAAGTCTTCACTGTAAAAGCTCAATGACAGAACGGCTAAAGGCTGTTGCCTTCGGTCAAAGAAAAAGTCTTATGTTTACATCAAGAAAAATGATTGGTAATTCTCTCCACTCTGATCTCAAGTGGAGGCTGACAGCTATGCTCTCTGTATGGGACAAATTATATTCCTTTTTTGCTTTTTGCAAGGCCGAGGGTGAATTTATCAGGCGCAAAGGCGCCCAATGCCATATTCACCTCAGGGTGATGAGCTAAGAAAGACGACACGTCGAGCCAGGCACGTTTTGTGATGTCTGGCGCTCAATTACCTATTTTCTGGCCCAACTACACAGAACTATGTTGGCTACAGTGGTGGGGTTCAATCTACTGAGCGCTTTGATTTCGTTCTACGTCGGCCATCAGAACGGATTGATATCCCTGAAGATAAACGGACAAAAGAAAGAAAAACCTAAAATGTTTTAGTATGTTTTTGGACCACCATGAGCCACCAGAGCAGTTTCACTCTGTCTTGGCATAGATTCGACAAGTGTCTGGAACTGGGATCGAATGGAACGCCAGCCTTTCAAACAATATTCAGTCAAATTGAGTTTTTCTGAAGAGCACTGTCTAAAGCACTGACTAAACTCTCCCATAGGTGTTCAACTGAGTTAGGATCTGGCAACTGTGAAGACCATAGCACAGTTTATCATACTCATCAAACCATTTAGTGAAGTCTTAATGCCCTGTCAAGCTGGAACAGACCACTCCGGCCATGATACTGTAGAAACTTTACCTCATAGTGATCAGTCAGAGGATCTGATATGCCTGACCGTTCCAGTAAGTCAATAAATGGACCCAAACTACAGGTAGTCCCCGATTTATGATGGGATGCATTCTGACAAATCCATTTTAAGTTCAATTTATCGTAATCCAAGGAGTTTAATATAAACGGTATATATCATTATATTACATTCCTACATTTCCCAGAGCTCCCGCAAGTGTGTAGCGTACTTACTGTTAAAATCATTAACAGAAAGCTTATTTTATAATAACGTATTGAGTATCCTGTGTATTTTACTGAATAATGTATTGAAAGACGACCACGGCTTTTCCACACTACATTTCCCAGTGCTCATCACTCCCACCATGTGACTCACCATGTCATGCACTGCCGAGTTCCTTACTGTATCACTTGCCCGGTACAATTCGACATTCCAGACAAATCCAGAGTACGGTTTCTCCTGAGTGTTTATCATCGAATTTGTCTAAATATCATAAAACAGCGTGTACCTGTATTGACATCAAAATGGCTTAAGATTGAGGTTGTTCCTCCTCCTTGAAAGGAAAAAGTGAGCGTTGAGGGCGCAAACAGGCGTCTTTATTGATAAACGCTAAAATTCCTTCCAATTTCACAAGAAATCTGGTTCGTAATTTGCCAGCATGCTCTAAAAGAAAACAGGCCGTGTTATTTATGGTATGCTGTATTACTAATAGAATAATGAGTTATGTTCTTGTGGTTTTAAGCTTAAGGGTCCCAGAGGGAAGATGATGCACATGTATTGGAAGGTTTCCCCCCACATGTTTACCCAGTACTTATCCAATCAGCAGGACCACAAGTGTTAGCAGGGTGAGTCAAGTGTTTGGGAATAATCATAAGATTATATTGTTTTTCATACAAGAGCTCTATATATAAAATTACCAAATAAGCTTTACTTGATGTCATGGCTCTGTTGGATGCAGCAGAACTGAAACCGCCTCAGCACTATTGCGTGCAAAAGCAGACTGGAATGTCGTGTTGGTCACCCAATGAAGGTGCCCCCATGTGCCAGTTCACGGGAATCTTACTTTGTTATCCTTCATGCCTGCAGCTCGCCTGTTTAGACATACTGACAAATTTCCCTCCAGTGTCCCGTTCAGCCTTTTATATCTAATCACTGGACTGTGGCAGCACCTCCAGCCTTCTGGCTGGTCTTATTCACGCTATCACAGACAGGAGAGTCCAGTGAGAAGTTTGATCGCTTGGCAAATGTCTAAAATATTAGATTCTGAATTGTGGCTTCAGCTGGTGGCCAAGAACAAGGATTGGTTTTAGTTAGCTAGTTAGTTAGGGAGCAACTAAAAGCCAATAACTACATCCATAGCAGAATCATAAAGTTCACCCAACTATTGTTATATTCATGTTCATACATTTCCTCAGCAGGATCCTGCCTCTCATTTGAAGTGTAGAAGTTGGAGAAACATTTTTCACAGCCTAATGTGTTTGTCTAATAGTAGCAGTTTATTCCTGCATGCCAAAAACGTCAGCACAGCCGATATTATCTCTGCATCTATCTGATAAAGACACCTGGCCTGCAATAACACGACACGCTTGAGTCCCTGTTAAAAGATGTAGGCTGAAGGTTTCGCTCCTGAAGCGTTACCCGGCTGACAGTGTTGGGTAAAAAGAATTCCTGATCACCATCCGAGTGTCTTACTCATTCCTTTTTAACTATGTAGACCTACATCAAGAGTGTGCTAATGCAACATCACCGTTATGAATAGTGGCCAGTCAACACTCATTTGCAAAAGTTCAGGCACCCTGGTTAAATGAGACGGTTTGTGGTTTTTAAATGTATACTTAGAAGTAAAGTCAGTGCATATAGTGGGGGGAATGTAACCAATTATCAAACGGTTCAGCCACCTTTGTGGAACACCTGGAACATCTGGAAAGGTGGCCAGACTTCTGCGCTCAGTATTTCTCCTCAGTTTTGAAATGCATGGCCTAAAATGTGCAGAAATGTCTTTTTTATTTAGAAAACCAATATCCTCTTGAAGCTGATTTATCCAGAGGTGTCTCTACAATGCCCATTTAGGCATGACTTTAGGACATCTAGTCATATCATTTCATCTATATAACAAAAAGGTGATGTTTAATCATATCAATTTATTAATGTATGGTGGATCAAGCATAAAATAAAGGGATTCCAGCAGTCCCTGACACATAAAAGTGATAATAAGAATGTAGTCATGGTTTTAACCTTCACAAGTAAAGGAAAAAATGCTTTTGAAAGCAATTTCTGTAACACCCAAGCAGATACGGGTTTATACATCATCAGCTGTCGTTATGCTGTGCTTTGCAATATTATTTTATAGCATTCCATGCATTGTTACTGGGTGCGCGCTTTTGTCTGGTTGAAACATTACGCGTTTTGCGTAATAAGTAAGTATGAAATGGATTTGCTCATTTGTAGCTCAACAAACTGGCAAACGCTCCCTAAACGTCTTCCCCACATCTCACTTTGCCCCAACCAACACCTTCCCGCCCCATGAATAGACTGAAACAAACTCACCAACACACTCGTTGGCCTCCCTGGCAGTGGCGCGCTGCCACGGCCGATCGTAGTGAAAGGGCTTGCACCTGTCGCACTCGGGTCCCGCCGTGTTGTGCTTGCACTCGCACACCAGGTTGCCGTCGCGGTCGCGCACGCACTTGGACGCGTGTCCGTTGCACTTGCAGCGGCCGCCCACCTGCAGGTCGGACACGGCATAGAAGTACGAGTCGCGCGCCAGCTCCGAGTCGTCCTCGTTCTCGTCTCCAAAAGTGTGAAGCCGACTGAACGTCACTTTGATGTCGGTGGCCGTGACCCAGTCCTGCAGCACGGGCGAGTTGTCGAAGTCGTGCGCAGACGGTCTGCCGTCCAGCGTGCTGAAGGCGATAAGCCCGCCGGCCAGCGGCTGCATGTCGGTGTGCGAGTCCGTGCAGATGGCCTCCTGCTCGTTCTGCTTGGTGATGACGGCGCGGCTCGGCCGGTTGTACATCTTCTTGCACTGCGTCGAGTAGAACTGGAACGGCACCCACGTCTTGCCGTAGTCCATGGACTTGAAGATGGCCATGGACTCTGGGCGCGGCGAGCAGAACTGCAGGCTCACGTAGGTCACCTCAAACTTTTTGCCTAGCGACAGGGTCAGCGTCACGTTCTGCGGGTGCTGCACGTAGCTCTCGGACTGCCAGCACGTCAGGTTGTGCGGGTTGTTCAGGTCCGTCAGGTAAGCAGCCGGGTGCGCCTTTTTGGGGTCCGTCGCGTCGCAAGTGTGGCAGTCCCGCGACCGCTCGTCGCCCTTCTCGCTCACCACGCAGTAGCGCGCGGCTGGCGTGCCGCACGTACTGGAAGCGCGCACGTCCTTCCCAAACGCGGCGTTCACAAAGTCGGGAATGCAGCGGCGCGGGTTGCCGTTTTCGTCATAGCACGGGTCGGGTGGAGAGGACTGCGCGGCGAACATGTTCATGCCGTATCCGCCACCCTTCGCACCTTCTACCATCACGCACAGCGCCACCAGCGTGCTCCAAGCCACGAACACCCGCAGCATGGTCCCTTCCGAGTGCGTCTCGCTCACAAAGTGCGGGCAAAGCAAATCAAAACTTATTAGCGCGCAGTGGCAGTGTCTGCGCCCAAGCATGCAACCAAGCGCCTTGTCACTTTAACGCACGTGTTTTCTGCCTAGAATCAACTCCAAACAGATCTGGGGCTTTCAATCTGTCAAGCCTGACGTTTAGATCTAAAACTGTGCCGACCTGCAACGAAAACGCACGACTAAGAAACAAGGCACAGAGGACGAAAACTTCTCAGCCGGGCGGAGTAAAGTAACCTATGGCCAACGGCTTAAAGAAATTACAGGGTACTCTCCCTTTCTTTCCTCTCCCCTCCACTCACTTTCGCCCGGATGTGTTGTAATCTCGTTTTCTTTTCCCCTTAAAGACAAGCAATATGAAAAACAAAACCTGCTATTCCTCCTCTCCCTATAGCTCTCCCTCTTCCACTCATTCACACCACCGGCGCTGTTTCTGAGCGTCCTCTTCTCTTTCTCTCTGCTTTCTGTGTGAACGCAGCAAGCATCCAGTCATTCAGATAAAGTCTGAGCTCACTAAATAGGCTCCACGCCAGAGGGGACATCCACATGCAGGTGATTTGCAGCAGTTCCACCACCTAAGCCAATCATATCACCAATCATCTCAGCTCACCTCTTTGTAAATTCTGAAGTGGAGTTTGAAGTTACCACCCAGCTATTACTGTTTTTTATACAATAAACCCTTTACAATAAAGGGAGTAGGTTGTCCAGAAGTGGATTCATACTCCTTTGTCTTACCACAACAGATTATTAGTCTAAGATTTATTTTTGCACTAAAGGCTGATGGTAACCAGTTATTGAAGGGAACAGCCCAAACCCTGTTCAATGACATTTTTGTAAATGTCAAAACTTTATTCACGTTTTTCTCAACTGATCAAATATGAACAAAAACTGGGGGTGCCCAAATGGTTTTGCACTTGCCAAATGTATGTTGTACGTTATGCTTTAGAGTTTGCATTACTGAGTTCCCTGCAGAGGTAGCGTTAACCCACTTTTCATTTCATTTAGCTATGTCATTTGACCAGGGGTGCGTAAATGTTTACATATTACTGTTCTAATACCTTTGCGTTAAAGAGAAACTGTGCATTTCTTGTTCTATACCATTAAAGCCAGATCAGAGACATCCACAAAAGTCCATTATTGGGCTTTTTGTCTTAACTGAAATTCCATGATCTGCCCATTAAAATATACAAAAGCTTGGGTACCACTGGTGAAAATGACATTAAGTCATTTTCTTAAAGAACAACCAATTTATTTCCACAAATTGGTTTAAAACATATCAGGAAAAAAAATCTAACCGAAGTTGGCATGTGCCAAAGATGATACCTGGTTCTTTTTTGAAAGGTCTAAAAAATTACTTGACTTGTTAACAGTGTACAGTTTGCTCAAATGTTAAATCAGTTATATCCAGAGGATTTGTGAACATTTTTATTCATTTAGAAAATCAGTATGTTTTTGTCCACATATTCTGTGCAATCACAATAGCCGTCCTTTCAACGTTTTGGAAAAAAAACTTAAAAAAAGAAACAAACTCTACAAGCTCTGCTAACTTGGAAGTCCGGCATAATGTGCTCAATGAGGTCTAAAAACACTTGCACACAAGAAATGCACACAAATCCGATTTGAAGGCCTTGAAAACAGTTTACCTTTAGATATACAGCATTTGGCATTCACCCTTCATCCAGTTTTGTGTTCTCCTTGACAGACATTTCCTCATGCTAGCATAAATAGGCTCTATCCCAAAAACACCAACTGAAATCCTGATAATAGCAGCTGTAGTTAAAACAACATTTAAGAACAAGGTCCGTCAGGGAGCAGCTTCTGTGGCTTGATTATAAAACTCTGGAGAACCTGGATTCGAGTACCTGGCTGGTCCTGCAACATGATGATCAGGTGGTGGGGTTACTTGGCCCTGCGCTGGACTTGCATCCCATCCAAGGAGCACTTTTGCCTGTGGCCATTAAGTTCTGGGATTGGCTCCCATGACTCTGACTTGGGTCAAAATGGGAACATCATCATTCAAGTGGGTGCTTGCATGACTCAGTGGCAATTCTCTAGCTCACCACCTTGGTGATGTCAGGCAAACCCAGCATCGTACAGGCACAACTGGCCGTGCCTGAGGAAAGGCAGGCCAGTCAAGGGACTGTTGTCCTATCCTGGGCAGGCTTACACCAGAACTCCATGATAGGCTCCACCCGATCAAATCCAACCCCACCCACAACACCTACCAAGAATAGAGAATAAGTAAAAAAGTTGGAAAGGGTTTTTTCCTTTAAGCTTAATGACTGTAATGTTAGCACTCGCATAAGTGTTGGATGAAAATGAGGGTCTAGTTTGACGACAGACTCAAAAGTCATTTGGAAATCCAGATGGATTTCATCCACCGCCACGTCGCAGATGAGAATAGTCTTCACACTTGTCTGCTTTATTTTAAGAGTTGCTCCTGTCAAAATGTGCTTGAGTTTCAATGTGCATGAGCTACGTGAGCTCATGTGAGCAATGTGTATGTGTAGATTTCCCCACTTAAAACAAGAACCTTTCAAAAATAAAATGATAATAGAGTGATAACTGTTTAAGACCCCGATTTCCAAAGCCAAATCTTTGTAAGTATAGTAGTCGTTAGACAAATGGAATGCTAGCTGTGTCAATATTAAGTGCATGAAACTGAGCTGATACTGGTATATTTTGATATGGTTGGTTAAACATTGCTTAGAATACAATGAGGTAAACTCTCTCCTAGCTAGTTTATTAGTAGATCGATAGTCTACATATTAGCTATATGCTAACGGTGCCTATGAAAATGCAAATATTATTGTATTGTGACACATTGGGTTATTATTTTATAATATTGAAATCTTTCTCATATCTACCCGCAAATACTGCAAACTACTTCGCACATCAAATTGACTGTGAGGCAAAAATGTGCACCCCAAACTAAGTACCATACTACTGAGAGTGTACCAATTTGATTTGAAGTGGCTTAAGAGTTGTGTCATCACGTTTGAAGTGACTGGTCCATTTTTTTATTTTCTGTATTGCTTTAAATTTGATACAGTATCTACAGCGAGCCAAAGACAGGGATCATTAAAGGTTGTTCAATTCTGAATACACCGTACGTTTTGACCAACCATTGGTCCATATGCGCCTATATTGTCTATACAGTCCTAGCAGAGGCAACAGCGCTGTATAGAAATGCGAGAGCGACATCGTGTGGTCACAATCACTCATTACCGCATTGTTTTTAAATCTATGTGTAGACATTTTTTCTGAAAATGCCCTTTTTTGTAAAAATACGAAGAAAAAGAGAAAACCCTGCAAACTTTTGAAAAATCAAACGAGCTTCAAGTTACTGAGGTTAAGGTTTGACTACCATTAAGGTTACGGTTTGTTAGCCTTTTTTATTATTAACGATTAATTAGCTACAGTCAGTGGAAAGTCGTCAGCAAATCAAACGTGAAAGTCTAACGTGTGTGTGTGTGTGTGTGTGTGTGTGTCAACGAAAAGAGTACTGAAATATGTGCATACCAATACCTACAAATGTTGTAGTGTTAGCATTACTTAGCTACAGTCAATGCAAACACCTCACAAATATAGTAAACGAATTGTGTTTTGTCCACCCAAAACTTACAACTTTCTTTCGGGGAAAAAAAGCTAAAATATTTCCTTCAGGTTATTGAGGTTAAGGGAAGAGTTAGAAGCAGGTCTATCATTAATTAGCCAGTAATATTATGTCAATGGGATATCCAGTAACAATAGAAAGATAAACGTGAAGCTATGTTTGTGGGCCAAGTTTAGTTTTTTTGAGCATAAAATATTTAACCAATATTAACTTTCTACAAAAAGAAAATGCACTTAGAAAGTAACATGAAAATCAAAATGCCAATGACACCAAACAATTTTGGACCTCGTTTTAAGACATTCCTTTGTAAGAATAATGTAAAGTAATTGATGTTGCATGCTTTTTTCCAAAATAGATGTTTGACGTTGACAGTGACGTTTACAATGAGGTTGGCCTTGAAGGTAGGTGGAAGTCCTACTTCCTTTTTGTCATAGAGAATGGTATTTTTTTAATTAACCTGAACCACAGGTTTCTGTGCACCCACTGGCATGCAGTGCATCAGAAATGACTTTGTCACTCCACCTACCACACATTCATCGCTAATGCTTTACTGGTTGGGTCAAAACGATTTTGAGTGGGAAAGCATTTCATTTGTACTTGATCTGTGGTCAGTTTTGTGTTTAGTTACAATGAGTAGGTGTAGCATATACAGTGCCTTGTTTCTTTGTTTGTTTATTTGGTTTATTAATGTCACTATTAACATCAGTGGCCATTTCAGTGACAGACACAAGGTTATATCGACACACAAGATTACATCACGACTAGTCATATATACACTCAAGTTGGGCCAATTTAGCATAATCAATTAACCTAATGCATGTCTTTGGACTGTGAAAGGAAACCAGAACACCCGGAGTAAACCCACATGGACATGGGGACAACATGCAGACTCCACACAGACAGGATCCAGGCCAGTCCACCTGGGATAGTTTAAGTATAATATTGTATAAGTTTATAAATGTACTGCAATGGACTGGTATCAGATTAAGGCCACCCTTATGTCTACACCCTGTGTTCTCTGGGGACAGGTGCCTGATCCCCATGACCCTGACCAGGAAAAGCAGGGATTAGACACTATGTTAGTTCACCACCACGGTGATCTGGGTGCCTTTTGGCTGGGTTGGGCTTCATAAAGGCACATTTGCCTGTTTCTGAGGGATGGGAGGCCAGTTAGGGGATTGACTGGTGTCCAATCCAGGGTGTATTTATACTTGCGTCATGTTTTCTCTAGGATTGTTTAAGTTTAACAAAAAATACAAATGCAACATATTAGGCATTTGTACATCCCCATCTTCTCAAGTCACATCACCAGAACCAAACAGGAGAAATGAAAAGATCTAACAAAACCAGTGTAGCCAAATTAACACACCAGTTCCATGAATGATTTTCATTTCCCTAAAACCTTCTTTCTTCTTTCTCAGAAAACCTTAGCCTCAAAAGTAGATCTGGAAGAAGAAAGTCAGTCAGTGAAAGACAAGGTACAACTAATTTACATTTTACCAAAGGGGTAGCAGCCAAGAAGCCACTTTTTCAGTATTGGAACAGGGTGAAAAGACTAAAAAATGCTAAAGCTCACAAAGACTGGAATGAAGAGGAAAAGAGTGTTATGGAGTGATGAATGCAAGAAATCTTTGGGTCCAGCCTTCTACAATATGTTATATACGGTCATTATACCATTGGTAAAACAACAAATCTAATGGTGACCTAAGACTTATGCACAGTACTATATATATAGAAAAATGACTTTTACACCTCACACAGTGCACTTCCAGTATCCAGACAGAGAGTACAGATTTAAGGGCATAGCATGGTCATTCTGTTGTCCATTGAATTTAAACAATGGACAACAATGTTTGTGTGTGCAATATAAAACAGGTCTATTGATATTATTTCTGCTGTATGTTAGCCATGGTGTAATCACTTCTCAGGACAACATTGACATGTTCAGTATCAATAGTGTGAAGAACATCATCGCAAAGGACAAAGGTTATTGAACTTCCAACACAGTGACTGGCCAGTAAAACCACCAGACCAGTCATATTAAACTTGGGAGGATATCAACAACTCACAAACTCTAGCTGAATTGCTCCTAGTTGGAGGTACAATGGCGGAGTAAGGCTCGGGAGACTGGTGGAATCCTCAGCAAGGGATTAGTGAGAGAAATAGGCACATAATAAAAAAAACAACCCTGACATTTGTGGCTGTGTGGCCGCCAAAAGTGGAAATAAAAATGAAATGCCAGTGGTGAGCCATTGTAATTGTACCTACATCCTCAAATATAAATGAACTAGAGCCAACCTACAAACTGTATATACCCCCTTACACACTTGGAAATGGAAAGCATTAGTAACTTGAGTCTTACTTCCTCTTTTCTGCATTACTGAGTAATCTACTGACTGGCTGAATGTTTTGTGTAACAGTTCAGTGCAGACCCAAACAGCTGCATTTGCATGGCTTGCCCCCTACTGTACATCTGCCCATTTAATGTCACCAAGTTGGCACAGGCAGGTGCTCTGTTGATCGATTGAAAAAATTCAATGAGACTTTCAGCAGTGCTAAGGCTCAACTTTAGGCTAAAAATATCTCAAGTCATACTACGTCCACCCACTTATTTAGTAGACAGGAAACCAGTTCTTGCAACAAAGTATGAGTATAGGAAGTGGAGACAAGCTTGTATGTTTGTTTGTGGCCTTTGGCAGCCACCAGCTCAGTGTCCGCCTCTCCTCCCCCGTCATGTGTAGAAACATACACACAAGCTTCACACATGCTCTCAATCTGGTATTATGAGGAAGAGAAACTTTGCTTACTGACACTGAGCTCGATGCAAGGTGCTTACTGGCAGGTGTACAGAGAAAGGCATTCAGAATCTGAAGGATTTGGATTTAAGGTTGCTGCTCTATTCCAGGTACGTGACACATCTCTGATTTATACATGTTTGAGAAACAAGTTATATAACAATTATTCTGATAGCATTCACCATATGAACTGGTGCTGAATCGACGGCATGCTGTCATTATATTGAAATATGGCTTCAACATTTTTTCATCATACTTCTCTTCCTTTTCTTACTGACCATCAAAAGAGGGTCAGCTAAATGATCTTGTCTCTTGGTGCTCCACTAACGTAGGCCGTATCTAGCTGCTCTTAATGGATTTTAATGGCGACACTTAGTGTTGCGTATTCTACTTGTATATCATGCATTCTTTAGCATTTACAAGACTTGATTCACTCTTTGAATGTGGAATAATAGTAATATTGGAACTTAAGCAAGAATAACAAGTTACAAGTTGCTTTTTGTTCGTGTAGATTATAGTTTATGAGGAAAAATCGTACGTTCAAACTGCAGGTAGCTAAATCGACTGACTGAATACGTCTTATTAGAGAAAAACATAGCATACTAATACATACAGTATGTCTTTTTACCACTTCAGTCTAAAATGAACTTAATCACCACTCTGATTTTAGGGTTTTATTTCAGAGACATTCAATTCAGCTCAGATTTGCTGATCTACTGCTGTTTTTCAGCTTTGGGCCATGTCTGTTTGGTGTCGTAACTATCAAAACAAGTCATGTGCTATCCTTTTTGCTTAGTTACTTGTCTATTTTCTTTTTCTTTCTTTTCTTTTCTACTGTAACAGTAATTATTTTATTAAAGTTAAAACATGTTCAACAGGAAACAAACTTGACATACATATGACATACAGCACCGTGCAAAAACTCTATATATATGATTTTTATTTAGCTTTTTTTTGTTTTCTGCCTCAGTGGAAAAGATTAGGCACTACTAAAAACAGGGTTTTTATGATGTTTTTATATATACTGGACCACATTTCAGATAAAAACTAAATTACTTACTCCAAGTATCCCGCCGTAAACGCTTAAGCAGATAATATAAACATCACACAGAAAAACTAGCATCTCTCCAATATATCTGGAAAAAAACCTACCAGCTTATTTTATAAAATAATGCTTTAATTTGATTTTACAGATCACTGCTCTTTACACTCTTCATCTTCATTTAAACATTTTTGAAGGCATATTGGCTGTACAATGTTTTGCATTGTAATGCCTTTGCACAATGCCAAATTTCTACATAATTTAATGCAGACATGTTTTAAGCATAATATTTGGAATGCTTGTCTGTGAAACGTCAGATGTTTCCTGATACGGATTAATTCCTGATCAGGAAGCAGGTTTAAAATTAGATACAAATAAGATAAAATATACTGAGAACCTATAAATAGCTACACTAGCAACATTATGTGGCAGTTGCTACAAATATATATATATATATAATATATATATATATATATATATATAAATACATATATATATATATATATATATATATATACACATACATATGTATATATATATATATATATATATTATATATATATACACACATACATATGTATATAATATATATATATATATGTATACAGATATATATATATATATCTATATTATATATATATATCTACATATAAATACATATATATATATATAGATCTCTATATATATATACATCCGTATGTGTACATATATATATATATATACATATGTATGTATATATATATATATATATATATATATATCTCTATATATATATAATATATATCTCTCTGTATTTATATATATATGTATATATATAAATATAGGTCCTTCTGATTATTGTTAAGAAAACCCTAGCAGTTTCCATTTTAAGTAGATAAACAGATTTGACATTGTAGCAGTCAAATAATTCAACAGTGCCATTCTGACCATAAGCAGATAGGGGCCTATCAATTTTTATAGACTGTTAGATATTTATTACAATGTGTTATTTTTGAAATGTTTCAATACTTTTAGATGTCTCTCATAAAAGAAATTAAATGAACGTTTTTAGCGTCCCATCCAAGATATTCTTACTGCTGCACATTGTGTTCTCTGGTTATGGTTGTTACCCTGAAAATGAGAGGTGGGATTAAAACATTAAATAAATAAATAAATAAATCCAAAAAATTAGATTATTTGACTTAGTACAAATAACAAATGTCTACAAATAGTTGAATTAACTTAAAATAATTGTATAACAGCCTCATAATGAAGTCTAATATACAGGTATGCGCTGTTTAAGGTCCGTCCAAGCAATCCATTGGCTTTAATGGCTGAGGCCTTAAGAATTATAGTGGGTCATAAAAATCAGAATTAAAAAACAAACTTATTCAGGTCTGAATGACAGAAAACTAGTATGAGCAAACCCTTGCGACACCTGCTGACAGAAAAGAGAATCGCAGTCCTGAAAGCCAAGTACAGTACTGTACTAAATGTTTTCATATTGTATTTTAATTAATATTATTGTTAAAAAATAAGGGCGGCATGGTGGCTTGGTGGGTAGCACTTGACGCCTCACAGCGAGAAGGTCCTGAGTTCGATCCCAGGTGGAATGGTCTTTCTGTGTGGAATCTGCATGTCCTCCCAGTGTCCATGTGGGTTACTCCAGGTACTCCGGTTTCCTCCCACAGTCCAAAGACATGCATTAGGTTAATTGATTGCACTAAAGTGGACCTAGTTTGTGTGTGTATGATTGTGCAAGTGTGTGTGCCCTGCGATGGATTGGCGCCCTGTCTGGGGTGTTCCTGCCTTGCGCCCTTTGCCACCGGCTAGGCACCGGCTCTTCCGTGATCCTGTACAGGACTAAGCGAATAAGAAAGTGAATGAATTGATGAATATTTAAAATAATGCCTGTATTCAAAGTATCTAAACTTCTATGAGACTATGGTAATATCCAGTAAGTGTCTATTTCAGTGAAAGCCCTGCTTCACAGAACGTAATGGAGACATGTAAGATGCATGATCTTGCTTTCAGTTTTGCACTGCTGACCTGTTGACACTACTATAAATATTGCAAGAGTTGCTTTAGTAGCAACACGGGCTGCAACACTATTGCAATATAAGCTTGAGCTCTGCTGTTTAATAAGGGGGGAAACATACAGGCAAGGAAATGTACTGTCATAACCCTCACAGCCTTACGGTACTGTTCAAAATCAAAGGGCCTCTGCCGGCCAAGGAAGCCAAAATCTGGTCTTTTTCTTACCTATTAGACAGACTTGTGATTTAATGGCGTGTGAGCTGAAACGTATTTGATCTAATGTGATTTCAGTCTGAACAGCCTGCTATATTAAGGTTTATTAACTGCCTTCAAATTGGACAGACTGAACAGATTATGGTACTGAATAGATTTGGTATTTGAATGAATAATCATTTTTCATTTTTATGTTGATGCAGACAGAGTGGGCATTATTTTTGTAAACCACTGAAAAAATGCCCCACATAAAACCTCCCATAAGGCCTTCTGTTGACTTTAATTTCTCACCACATATACTCCTATCTATTGAACTTTCAACCACAGACAAAAGCATGACACCAATGGGAAAGCTGCTGCAAACTACCAGAACATTTGTATGTACACAGACTTTGTTGGTTCGTATTTAATTACAAAACTTACTGGTAACACTGGACAACATTTTCACAAGATTTATTTCCTGAAGGTTTAATTTCCGTACTTTTACATTTTTGTAGTTCAAGATCTGGATTAGTGTCAGTTACACCCAGCACCTATACTGAGTGGATACACAGGCATGTTTGGACTGACCAAAACACTTTGCTTTGTGGGTATTATACTAGTAGACTTATACTATGATGAGGAATCAAGAATAGGTTCTATCTACAAAGCGGTATGTTATAGAAAAACTCAGTTGTTTTTATTAGCAGCCCAAAATTTAATAAAACACACCCCAAAGTATCCAGGAAGCAAAATCTTTGCTGTCCAGTGTAATTTAAGCTTATTATTGGCGTACAGTATTGAGATCAGAAGCCGTTACATACAAGTTAATTCATTTGTCAAAATAATGTTGGGGGGCGGGGGTGGTTAGGGGATTTATTTGGTTGATGCATTGATACCACTACAAACCTAATACTGTGCTCAAGCACACATACTTTTAAAAATGTCTGTGATACCATATGACATGTCTTTGAGGAAATGCTCAAGACTTGCAGCATTCCTAAAAGTCACTTTTGCAGTCAGTAAATGTTCTGCCTTGAATATTCCTGTTCAGAGGACGTACATAACGTCTCAGATGCTATCGCAGTCACAGGGCTACAAAGCTTGTTGTAAAATATTAACAAAACTATTTAATGTTCTTTACTTACTGCAGTAAAAAATGTAACAATAGTCACTGTTATCCATTACAGCTTGACACAATCCAAGGTGACTAATGTAGCTCCTGTACTTGAAATCAAATACTTAACTTTTTAAAGAGGAGCACAGTAGTGTATGGTGTACCAAATTAGTTCCAACAGCTGTCCCACAGAAAAAAAAATGCATAAATAAAACTTTACTATTTGGATGTTAAATATTTTCAAGGATTATGACCTTTTAAAACCAGGCATTAATTGAGATAGGTAATAATTCAGCAAACATATACAAACTGTCATTTATAGTGTACTGTAATTAATAGAGTTTTAGTTCATGGACAGAGCCTAATTTTAGCCACACCGCTGCATTTTAGAGCATTACGTGACACTGCACCCCTGTCACATGGCCACATGCTAAGTATTTACAGCTACATGTTGAGTCTTAGGTCACCATTAGATTGGTGTTTTAGCAATACCGTAATGACCATATACAACATATTGTTGTCGATTGGACCAAAAAACTGGATTATTGGATCACTCCATAATATTGTTTGCCACAGATCTTCATTCTTTTTTATGAAACTTTAATGAAAAATACTTTTATGTATGTACAATGTATGTGCAAAGCTGTGTTACTTAGTCATGTACAGTGGTGCTTGAAAGTTTTCTATATTTCTGCATAAATATGACCTAAAACATCATCAGATTTTCACACAAGTTCTAAAAGTAGATAAAGAGAACCCAGTTAAACAAATGAAACAAAAATATTACACTTGGTCATTTATTTATTGAGGAAAATGATCCAATATTACACATTAGTGAGTGGCAAAAGTATGTGAACCTTTGCTTTCAGTATCTGGTGTGACCCTGCTGTGCAGCCATAACTGCAACTAAACGTTTCCTGTAACTGTTGATCAGTCCTGCACACCGGCTTGGAGGAATTTTAGCCCATTCCTCCGTACAGAACAGCTTCAGCTCTGGGATGTTGGTGGGTTTCCTCACATTAACTGCTCGCTTCAGGTCCTTCCACCACATTTCAAGTGGATTAAGGTCAGGACTTTGTTAAGGACAAGCCATTCCAACTAACTTTATTCTTCTTTAACCATTCTTTGGTAGAACGACTTGTGTGTCGTTCTACCCCTGTCTGGGGTGTTCCTGCACCTGCTCTCCCGTGATCCTGTACAGGATTAAGCGAATAAGAAAGTGAATGAATGAATGAATATTTAAAAATATTGCCTGTGTTCAAAGTATCTAAACTTCTATGAGACTACGGTAATATCTGGTGAGTGTCTATTTCGGTGAAAGCCCTGTTTCACAGAACGTAATGGAGACGTGTAAGATGCATGATCTTGCTTTCAGTTTTGCACTGCTGACCTGTTGACACTACTATACATATTGCAAAAGAGTTGCTTTAGTAGCAACACGGGCTGCAACACTACTGTAATTTGATCAGTCCTGCACACCGACTTGGAGGAATATTAGCCCATTCCTCCGTACAGAACAGCTTCAGCTCTGGGACGTTGGTGGGTTTCCTCACATTAGCTGCTCACTTCAGGTCCTTCCACAACATTTCAAATGGATTAAGGTCAGAACTTAAAATTATCAATACCTAAACATTTGCTGCTGACACGTCAGTTTTGGAAGAGGAAAACCATTTCAGATCAGACAACAAAAACATTTGCAATATTAAAACTTTTTTTACTAGATGTGTGAAACTTATATATGGTACAATATAAATATGAACAACTTTGAATCATTATGTAGAATGATCTATATTTGTGTAAATATGCAAGTATGACTGCGGACAGATTTGTGGACATTTTAAGACTTTATTTATTATGTTGCTAAATGTAAGGGTGTGTTAATATATTCAGTTTAAACAGTTTATAATGATCATCAAATTTTATTAAAATGACCTGTTTAAACTGAATATATGAACACACCCTTATATTTAGCAACATAATAAATAAAGTCTTAAAGTGTAACAACTTCACTCTTCCATGTCAGTATTATGTTTTCTGTTCTGGAGTGATCAAAAAGAGATGATTTAACAGTAAAGTTATTGGCAGTAATTGAAAAATAATTAATACTTACTAAAACTAAGTTTACTTGGTACTAGCACATTCCACAAGACCCGTACTCTTACAAGGGCTGAAAAAATGGTAACAATGGATCCCTTAGGCCACCATTAAATTAGTATTGTTTTAGCAATGGAATAATGAAGATATAGAATTATTAGATTACAACCAGAAACTACAGGAAATTTGTATGCAGTATTACAAAAAACTGAAAAAAATCACAAATGGGCAATAGGCTACAGTGGCATGTATTTAGTGTGACCTTCCCCAACAACTGAGCAATAGCAGCATCTGGAAGCTTCATCGGGATGCCAAGTTGACCCTTCTTCAGTCCAAAGAAGCTTGATCAGGAATGGTCTTTTTGGAAGGGTAGCAGCCAAGAAACCACTTTTTCAGAAGGGTAACAGGGTGAAAAGGCTAAAATATGCTAAAGCACAGAAAGATTGGAATGAAGTTCGGTGGAAAAGAGAATCATGGAGTGATGAATCCAAGTTTGAAATTTTGGGTCCAATCGTTGACAATATGTTATATATTTACATTTACAGCATTTAGTGGACGCCCTTATCCAGAGCGACTTACAATTGATACAGTCTTACAATCCATGCAATTGTGGGTTAAGGGTCTTGCTCAAGGACCCAACAGTGGCAGCTTGGCAGAGGTGGGATTTGAACCCTGGACCTTTTGGTCTATAGTCCAGTACCTTAACCGCTAGGCTACCACAGTCCCACGATCAGTCTATATGGCCATTATAGCTTCGCTAAAACAACAAATCTAACGGTAGCCTAAGACTTTTGCACAGTATTGTACATAAAGTTTTCATATTGTAGAGATGACAGAAACTGAAGCTCCAGTCATTTTCCAGTCTCCAGTCTGCTTGGAAAATGTATTGGTAGCCAAATCATTTAACAAATAACTTTCATAATAACAAAAATGACTGAAATGGGTTTCTATTTTACAATACCAATATTCACTGTCTATATAACGGACATCCCGCTGTACGGATGAACAGGTTGTCATTAGTGAAATCAGCTGGCAAGTGTGGACTGATCTTTGAATTGGAATCATGAAACATGGAGGAAATGCTGTTTCACCTATTAGGTGTCAGTTAGTTTTGGTTGCATTACTTTCTCTTCTGTTTTTCATTCTGGATGTTAACAAATTTATCACCTGCAGCAAACGATTCACTATTACTTTGCTGTCACTAGTGATCTGACTCATTATTTAACCATCTGCGCCTTAAAAATGTCCTTTATGTGAGTATATAAAAACACAGCATAACTGAAAACTTTTGATTCTAGGTGCGAAGCCATTTGAGTAACCATCTGACTCATGTGTATCACTCTGTGTGGAGCTTTCTCTAACTACCAGAACTCTGATGGAGAAAACAGGTGCTTATTCTATGTGCTCAGTCATTTACATTCACCACGATTCATACTTGCCTTACCTGTACTGAGTGTAAATGAACCATTCTGGAATTTAACATTCAATGCTGAATAGATGCTGAATAGATGCTGAAAAGGCTTTCTTTGCAGCAGGTGATGTGTCTTCATCTGTAGAGTCTAGCCTCTATAACTGCGTTCATGCCATGCTCAGAGAACTGGACACACATGCTCAAGCTGGCTCAGTCTGTAATAAAGGTACAACCACGCACTGTACTGTAAAAAGAATTAATGAGACTAAAAATGAGTGCACTGAAGCTCCATGCATTCTTAATCATGTTACCAGCAAATACCATAATGATAAGCCTTAAAGCATGAAAGAGGATTAATTTTTAATCCTTGTGAAGGGATGCTGAGATGGACCTTGCACAAAAAGGTGGAGAATAATCCCTCAACTTCCATCTCTCTGCTGAGGGTCCTGATTAAGGAGCTTGAGAAGGTGAGTCCAAAGTATATCTAATCTATTTTAATGTGTTTTCAGTATTTTTAAAATATATGGACCATTGGATATTTGGAATTGCAGTCTCTTAGTTGAAAAGCTATACTTTAAATAAATTACCTATTCAGACCTTAGATATTAATATGGCTTTGTTAGAAACTATTTAAAACCAATCCACTCATTGAGATTTTGATAAAGGGGTGTAGTTGGTCTGTAACAATGTTTAGGTAGGTGGTACATGTCAAAATAACATCCACATGAATGCCAGGACCCAAGGTTTCCCAGCAGAACTCTGTCAATGTTTTTCATTTCACCTGTCAGTAGGACACATCACAGTCTAAGTCTACCTGGCTTCCCTTCAGTTTCATACGAATTGGGTAATGAAATGTTTAAGCAAGTGAGCAAGTAACTTGTACAAGTATAAGCAAGTGTGCCGAGTACCGAGCAAACGAAGAACCAAAACAAATTTTTCTAGTCAAAATGCGCCGTGAACCGAATTTGACAAGTTCCGAGATGGTCGAGACCCGAGGTATCACTGTACTGCCATTCAGCATCCAAACAGCACCACTGGAGGGATATAAGAATCCCATATAAGAATAGCTAGCCAGCAAAATGAAGTCAGAATAGGCGAACAATATGCAGTTCCCCCTTTTAAAATATCACCAACTGCCACTTGTACACACTTACCCTGTAGGTGCACCTTTTAGGTTAACACAGATTGTGAAACATATGATGTGTGTATTCTTTTTTTTATATATAAACATCTTTTTATATGAAAGAATATTTATATATCTTCAGAAATTATTAGTTGTTGGTATGTCTCAAAGATCTGTAGGCCACAGCTATGCTGAAAATAAAAAATGACCACAAACTTCCAGGTAATCATGCCAGGAATTTACAGATATTTCCTTGTTTTTATACTCTCATTACTAATGGGTTTTTGAAGTCTGAATATCCAGGAAATGCTGCCGACATTCCTTAGACATTTTGAGAAATGACTGTGTTTTATTTAAACGTATTTCCTTATTTCAAAAGAGGTGCATTTTAAGACAGTTTGTATGATGTGTGTGTATATATTCACAGTTTGTTAGTATTCTATAGGTCCCCCAGACCAAACACCCATCCAGAATTTATGGGGGCACTTGAAGACAGAGAAAGCCAAGCATTCAGTTACACCACAATAACATCTCTTTGGAATATTGTGAAATCATGCTGAGATAACATGGATCATCAGATTTTGCACAAAACTGCTGAGTGCATTTCGCCATAGCTGGTTATGCTGATGATTTGATTTGTAATGAGAAACACTGTAATAATTAGTGGTGTCAGACTTTTGGCCTCCACTGTATGTATTCTGTAAATGTTTGCATATACACACACGTGCAGAATTATTTTATATCATTATTTATGAAATTATATATTTTACATCATTATATATGACGATTCCTTATTTTATTGTAAATGACATTTAATCACAGTTATTAATTATCAATAATGGAAATCTTTACTACGTATGATTATTAAACAATATTAATTAGGCTGAATGACCGATATATCACTCCACCACACCTGACATGTAAAATGAAAATAGGAAATAAACCTTTTCATTTTATTATACAGTACTGCACAGTCTTGGGCCACCATAAGATTGTTCGGTTTAGCAATGATAAAATGATAATTATAGAATTATTTAGCTGTCTCATTAATAAGATACAAACAGAAAATATAGGGAATTTGTACACAAAATAAAAAAACACAATTTTCAGAACAAAATGGCTTCTGCAGGCAAAATTTTGTATTTAGTGTGATCTTCCATGAAGCAAGTATAAGAGAAAAGTTATGATACATGCTTGCCACTTGCCTATAGAAGCTGTTTTTCTTATTTCTTTCAGTTTTTTAATACTGAATACAATTTTTTATATTTTCTGGTTGGATTCTAATAAAGAGACTGGGAAATAATTAAATGTGGTAATTATACCATTGCTTAAACAACAAATCTAATGCTAGCCTAAGACTTTTGCACAGCACTGTATGTCTTAAACAAAAAGCACAACCAGGCGTGCATTACACAAGATGTTGCAGTTACAGTTCTTGTACAGTTTATTTATGCAATATATTTGCATAACTCTGTGTTATTTTTCCAAATTTCTTCCATTATTAGCCTTACAGCACATTGTTTTTATTTTTCTGGGATTGGATGACTTTGTCACTGTGCCAGAAAGGTCACTTTGGTTCTTTATGATGGAATATGCTGCTCATGCTTTCCTTAAAATCATCAGAAATAATTTTTCTATTGGTTGTATCACATGACTGAAATACTTTTGAATGTGTCCTACATTTTAACGCCATCATTAATGCCTTTTCAGGTGTTTTTTAATGTGGTTGTGGGATCAGTGCATGGGTTATATAGGACGTATACACCGTTATTGATAGCTATAAAATGGTGACCATATAGAGACATAAAAAGAGGTCTGAAAGTGCAGAAGTAGCAGTAGTCAAATGGGCCAAAAGCAAAGAATAAACCTTGAAAAGCACGGGAAATGAGAAAGAGCTCGACAAGAGAGGAAGTGTTTTGGTCTGAAAGATTTGAAACATGCAAGTGACCCTGAATTAAATTTTTTAATAAAAGTCTGAAGATGATTTAAGGATTACTAACGCTCCAGAAACACTGTTTATCCCCTGATGAATGTGGTTCTGTACTTTCATGTATTAATCATTGTGACTAAGAAACGTTTTGACTGCCAGTGTATCTAACTTGTGCATTTTAATTAGAGCATGACAGGAAAGCTGTGTCTGTGCATACTCTGGGGTGAAATATTGGACAAATCTTATTGTACAAATAATTTTTTCCCAGGCTGAGAAGACTGATGGAAAAAATCGCATCATCCCTTTGCTCCACACACTGGCCTATGTAGTCATGCAGGTCTGTTTTCTTTCTTGAGGTTTACCACATATCTAAATGGCATTTCCCAAAATCAAATCTCTGTAATCTTTCCGTCATGAACCAAACATATTAAGACAGATGACGACTTTGAAGTGTGACCAGATTTTCGTTTTGGCAGTCTGTTTACATTCCAGACGACCTGTACTCCAGGATGTACCTGTGTCTCAAACGGATGGTTACACTACCCGAGCCTTACTGCACTGTAGGCCTCAACTATGCTAGACATATGAAAATTGAACACAACCTTCCAGGTAATCATGGCAGGAGTTCCTTGTTTTGGTAGTTATTTCTCGTTACCAATGGGTTTTTGGAGTCAGCTGAATAGCTAGGAATAACCAACATTCCTTGGACATTCGGAGAATGACAGTGTGTTGTTGAAAATTTATTTCCTTATATCAAAAAGAAAAACCGTGAAATTCCAAAGTGTGATATTCTAATGATTTCTCATCCCAGGCATTCTGTATCAGAGGAGAGTGATTGGAGAACACAGCCTTAAGAATGAACACTATCCACTTCATGAGAGGTAACAGTCAAGGCTCAGTGGTTTTTATTCTTTTTTGCATGCACTATTCATAACAAACTTATGGAGAAGGGTATAGGAGTGCTTCAGTTACTGGTGTGTATACTTACTGGCCAAATTATTAGATACCTAGCATAACATGGGCGTTTCTAGCAGGGGCTGGATGAATCATCTGCCTACCCAATAAAAACTGAAAAAAATCACAAGCATTCATTTAAAAATATTGTTGAAATAATGCGGAGTTAAGGCTCTACCTCAGATAACTTCCTGCTTCGGAGTTATGGACGAGTTAAGGCTCTACTTCAAACCACTTACTGCTCCCTACGTAGGTGCACTACATGTGCTTTTTTGTTAACGTATATTTAAGCTACTCAGTGCACTCTGTGTCCGATTAAAATAAATTTGGGATTGAGCAGCTGTAGTAGTATGTGCAACTGTTAACGGACATTATACAACAAGTAGTTCCGACCTCACAATCTGGTGGTTGTTCTCTGTCTGTTTCACACAAAAACGGTATCACTCCGCAGACGCGTTAGCACGTAACTACAGGCTTTATGCACAGATTTAACATATACAAATAACGTAATAACCCAAATAGATAACTAAATTATATGGTTTAATTATTAATTAAATCTTAATTCTAAGTTTTAGTCCCTTTTCCTTTTAATCTTCGTGTATTTGCACTTTGTATTTAGTACTAACGTTACTTGGTAGTGTTATACAAACCATACTTCTTCAATACCACACAGCGAACTCCCTTCGATTTATAGTGTGTTCATAATGTGTGCCTTTGGAAACATTTTGCCACCACAAATGAATCAATCAATAAATAGAAAGAATATTATGGTGAATGATGAAAAGACAACATGCGTTCTATAACCAATGACCATAACAATAGCTGCTCAAGCTATTGGAAAGGTGCTGGTGCATTATGGGGAATGTAGTGCCGGTAGTGAATTTGCATGGCATGTCTTGCAATTGTCTAAAATTGACTTGTGGTGTACAGCAACATTTTACTATGTCGCGTGCCCCAGGAAAGTGGGTCTGATGGCATCTTTGATATATGCAGTTGATGGTAAAGATTAGGGCTGTACAGCTATGGCTCTAGTCTTTCATCAATGTCAGTTTCTAACCACATTCGTGTTGGGGTAGAACTGGTCTCGTAGTTGCAATCTCTGAGTAGTCCCTGATGAAATTCTGAGTGTTGTGACTGTTAACTGTATGTACACTATACTATGCAGAAAAGATTGCATTCAAAAAACATGGGTTTTCTTATGAAGGTTGTTCCCGCTTGCTCCTACAACAGTGTTCGTTCTTATGAGAACGTGTCCACTAGAGTTTGAAACATGACTGTGAGGTGTGTAAGCCCCGGCTTACAGTTGGCATCCACGTTTAGCTCAAAGGCGTCTGATGGTGTCAGGGTTCCCCATCAAAGTTATCAAACCATTTACAGCACTGGTTCTCTAGGATTAGAAGGGATATCTCCATTCTTGGCCATTTAGTTTGTACAATCTGACTTGCATTACAGTGTTAAGCTTTACTCTGAGAAAAGTCTGCAATCTTGCACACAAATCTATAGTCTACCATTTACAGATATTCTAGTGGAAATGTGTTGTGTTACGTTGCACAGAGGTGACTGAAGTTGAGAAAAATGGAGACCCGGTTACTCAGATTCAATACTGATAAGATCAAAGTGAATCGTTTGTTTTCTGTCCCCATTTTGTCTTGCACTGCATGTTTGGTTGCTTTTGTGGTATGCTTGTGAGGTTTCTATACACAGCAGAAGAAAGAAGATTGTGTAATGTAACATGAAATGAATGGCTTCAGTATAGTTTACTGTAACATAAAGTGACTCCCTCCATAATCTACTGTAACTGAAAACGGCTTCACTATAGTGACTATTAGTGGATTTTAAATGAGGGGAAGCTTAATATATCCCTCCAGTGGAGTTGCAATTAATTTTGTTGCATAATGCAAAGCACTGATTTATTGTTATTTGAGAAGTCTGTCTTGTTGCTGATTCCTGATTTACTGACATCTTGTTATAATGCTTCGCCCCTTTGAGAGGTCAACCAATCATCAGAGAGATGAGGAACAAATAGGAAGTGCACTGCCCAATAATTGCTGAGATTTTTTTTTCACCCTCCATTCACTGCTAATGAAGCTCCTCTGTCCAGGTGTGGCTCAAAATGTTATGTTCGAAGCTGTATATCCAGTGACAGTAACCTTTTGTCCTATCTTTTTGGGTTGGATGTCAATCTTGGACCTTCTGGTCCATAGTCAAGTACCTTAACTGCTAGGCTACAACAGACCAAAAAGGTATTATATCATATTTAGTCATTTAGCAGACACCCTTGTCCAGAGTGGCTTATAACTAAAACAATCTTACAATCCAAGCAATTGTGAGTTAAGGGTCTTGCTCAAGGACCCAACAGTGGCAGCTTGGCTTGAATTCTGTGCCTTCTGGTCTATAGTCCACTACCTTAACCACTGCTTCACTATATTCTTACTATAAAATTAAATTTATGCCTTTAGTATAGTGTAACATAAAACAACTGCTTCTCAGGGGCATCTCTAGGATTGTTTGGAGGATAGTGCAACAAATTAAAAAGAAAAAAACTCAATTCATTGTTGGGTTATTAGTTTTTAAACTTAACATTCAAAATGGCTTTATACTTTCCTGCATTTTTTATAATGAAGGTGTAATTGTTTACTGGAAAGTTTGCATTTGTTTATTGTTGAATAGTGTGTATTCTGTTAAGAATTTCTATTTGGTTACCTAAAATGAAGGGGAATTTGGGTTTACCAACGTCATTGGGTACGTAATACTAGATAACATTAATGACTGTAGAACTTCCTTTTTCATTACAGTACACAGTTTGAAGCTGGGTGCCACTTCCTTTTTCCTGGCACGTTCTGTACTGGCACGTTATGAGTGGGAAACCGTGATGTACGTCACCAGTGATGCCAAACATGCCATTGGATGTTAATGCAAACGATTAGAATAAGAAAGAAGAATTTCTGTTACTATGCCAAATGGACTCCATTTGTCTTTTTAAAAATGAATGAATGAATTAATTAATTTCTACTAAAACAATATCAAGAATTAAGACTCACCTCATTACAACAAACCTAATACATGGCCAAAAGCAGTGGCGTCACTAGAGATTTATTAATAGGGGGGCTAAGCTTTGATTAAGGGGGTCTAGAGGTGAACCCCCTAGGAGAATTTATTAATGACTCAAAAAGGTCTGCCATAAAATTAAAAACATAGATTACAATTATTTGGAGAAATTTTGTAACAGACATTCAAATAAAACATATTTTCTTTGTTTTTGTGCTGAAAGTACAAAAGTCTAGAATGGCTGTGGTTGGCCATCCAACACAGAGTGAGAATCGTCCATCATCAGTAGCAAAACTCTACTGTGGTTAGCCTAGTGGGTAAGGTACTGGACTCTGGACCAGAAGGTCCAGGGTTCAAATCCCACTTCTGCCAAGCTTCCACTGTTGGGTCCTTGAGCAAGACCCTTAACCCACAATTGCTTGGATTGTAAGACTGTACCAATTGTAAGTCGCTCTGGATAAGGGCGTGTGCTAAATGCAGAAAATGTAAATGTACTTATTCCCAAACTGCCTCTGGTAGCAACATCAGCACAGGAGCTGTTCACTGAGAGCTTCATGGATTAATTTTCCATATCTGAGCAGCTGCAGATGAGCTAGCAGTCACTATAAACAATAAACCTGGAGTCCTACAAAGAACATGACTCTGGAGCAGTGGAAACATGTTCTGACTGCCAAGTAGAGTATTATAAACCATAAAGTTTGACTGAGCTAAGTAAAATGGGGGATCAGCTCTAAAATAAATCCCATGGATTTGTACCGAGATGTTCAAAAAGCAAATGTTTGTGTGTCCACATACTTCTCGTCTGTACTAGTTTTAACATCCAACTTGTTTGGGTGTCGTGCAGGGTGTTTGTATTTGTGGATGCAGCCGTGATCCCTCAGTCTCTGCTCAACGCAGTGAGGGCTGATGTGGAGTTCGGAGCCTCAAACTGGGACATCCTGGGCCTCCAGCGTCGGGTTCTACTGCACACACTACAAGCTGGACTGGGGAGACAGTGCCACGGACAACAACTCTTACAAGCACTAGAGGTCTGTGTTTGAGTTGTCTTAAAGATCTGGGATTCGTACAAAAAAGTCTATATGGTTATAAAAGTCTATAAGGTTATGAGAGAGAGCAATTCAGGCTTTACTTTAGAAATCAGATACAGTCATGCTGAAGTGAGAAAGGTGAGAAACCAAATCTTGTTTACTCAGTTAGTGCTGTATTCACACTGTGCAGTGAGGTGTCAGTTGCACATTTTTGTATTCCGAGCACGGTCTTAACTCTCGACTGGTCTAACGATTACACGTATGTTGAGAGTTGTAATTATCCCAAAACACAAACCACTATTGTACTGGTCCACTGTATTTCCTCTGGTGACCAGCACTGTATATGACACTGAGGACATAATGACTTAATGGAGGCTATAAAGGAAAGTGGAGGAACAGGAAGAGGTAGAAGCTCTTTTTGTGTTGTGGTCATGGGTGACGATTGAAACATGGGTTGAGTGAGCAGGGTACGTCATCAAAACATATGTTAGAGTGGAAGTTATCTACAGGTATGCGGTGTTTAACAACCGTCCTATTATTTACATCGCAGTAGCATAGAAAGACTATTTGACTTCAGCAATGTCTGGTCCTCGTCCTTTTGATCAATGACCTGTGTCACAGAACATAATGCATTAAAGCATTAAACAGCACATACCTGCATATGTACCCACATGATGCAACTCTATATATAACATTATTCTCGTACAATGTTATATTTTCCCCCACATGTCTATCAAAACATATTTTGAGCTTAAGTTGTAACCTCTGAATATGGCCTATAGTAAACACTGGCTCCTCCTGCAGAATTTAGGTGAAGATGTGGAGAAATACTTCCAGGATCTCGTGGCCATTATAGAAGAGAGAATTGCAGACGGAGATTCAGACTGTGACCAGTACAGCACAAGATTACAGCAAATCTACACGGCGATACTATCCTCTGCCGGCAAAGGTAGACATGACTAAACATCACGTTGTTCAATATGTCTGCATTCCAAGATGTACGTACATTAAAGGATGTTTTCTCTGCTAGAGCTAATGGGTCCTTGCTGTCTCGTGGGAGCTCCATTGCCCAGTCCTGAGATCAGTTTCCATGTATGGAGAAAGGAAGATGAAATATGTGAGCAGGCATCCTAACACCAAATATTTATCTCTGAATAACCTCATTATTAATCATTGTTAACACTTTTGTGGTATTTTCAAACAGGGAGTGAGATGATTAAATTCGCTCTAATGATAAGCCCTTCGGATAGGAACTCGGAGTTTCTAGACGACGACGAGTTGGCCAAACACAATTCTGTCATCTCCACCGTGTCCACAGACAGTGGCATAGAGGGAGATTTGCCGCTGAACGAGTTCCCTTATCTGATGCTTGAGCCACCCAGCGGCCAGGAGGTCCAGGAGCAGCAGAAGAGCGCACCGTTTTGCAGGAGGCCGTGCGTGAGGTGGCCGAAGGGTGGGAACAGAATGACCCTCATGATGGAGGCTATAAAGGAAAGTGGTGGGACAGGAAGAGGTAGAAGCTCCCTCCCTAAAGAGGAGAAGAACTTTACCGCTCGTGTTGTGGTCATGGGAGATGACCGAACTGTGGGAAGGCTGGGCAGGGCTTATCACTATATAAGGTATGAAGGCTTGTTGTTTATATATGTATATATAAAATTTGTGGTCTTTGTCACAGTCACTTACTATTAAACGTAACAGAATTGTAAAACAACATGTAAAAAATTGGCTAACCCACCACTCGGTGACCCGGGTTTCAGATCCATTGTCAGTCAGGTTGGCTGTAAGTATGAGGATCATCCCCCAGTGTTGCGATTAACTGGTGGACTGTAATTCCGGAGATTCTGATCCAAGACAGGATTAGGGAAAGTGGTTCCCAACTTTATATTCTTGGAGCCCCCCTCTCGCTTCACAGAACCAGAAGATATTTCAGTAGATGCAACTCCAACGAGCACTCTGACTGTAAACTTAGGCTCTAGCATGGCTTGGTGATGTGTGCCCTTAGCAGCTGCTGTAACTAAATGGAAAAGCATCTATGTGATGTACGTCTGTTCTTGTGCTGCTTCAGAATTCTATTTTAAATCCATTTAAGTGATTCTCCACCATGTTAGATAAATAAATGTTTTTTTTTTTTCATGAATAATCAGTATTTCATCCCTCTTGACATTGCTTGCAGACAAAAGGAGGGACGACATTTTTTCCTGACAAAGAGAGTCAACTTGGAAATATATTATATTCCTGTCACTAGCAAGCCTGCTGCAAATTCTCCAGACGAGGTATTAATCACAGAACTTTATAGTAAATATTTGCGGAAAAACAAATATAAGCGTACTTTACGGTATGCCATTAAAATCTGATCAGAGTTGTTATATTAACTTTGAATGTGGTGACAAATGCTCATTGCTTTGAAAGAAAGCAGCTCAGCTATCCCTCAAATGGACTATCATGCTATCATGACTCTAAATGGAGGATCTAGAGCAACTTACACAATCGTTAGGGGCCTTGCTGAAGGACCCAATAGTGGTTATTTGGCCGAGGTGGGATTTGAACCCTGGATCTGCTCATCCAGAGTCCAGTACCATAACCACTAGGCCACCACAGTCCCACAATGACAGAAACAGTTTGTTGTTGTATACAATGTTATCACAGATAACCTCACAGAACCAATAGTGTGCAATACTGCTATTGATATTTCAATAAATAAAACTCCAACCTGCTTAAAATGTTTTGTATTTCAGGAGAATGTACCAAGAGCTGCTGACATGCTTACAATGGCGGCCTCCTTAGGCAGTGTGGATCCATGGTACGACTGCAACATTAAGAGCCTGGGAACCATGATCCTAAAACTAGCTGAAATGGTAATGATTCAACTGGTTTTTCTCATATTGAGCGTACCACATTGTTTTTGATTATTTACTGAAAACATTTTCTTTCCTGGATTACAGCACTCCGTTGTCGAGGGTTCCTCAGAGCCCAACTCCTTTCTTCTGGACATCATTTCTTACTACACCCGCACAGCACAGCAGCCTATCCACGTCCCTATGTACTCTGTTAAGGTAAGACTGCGATTTTTTCCTTTCTGATGCAATACTGATGAGAAAAGCTTTAGCTATTCCTATGCTTTATTTACACTTAATGGCCATTTTATCAGGTTTACCTGCCTTATACAATCCACTAATCCATTGCAATACACTAATCCATTGATTTGCTCATTTGTCCTCCATATCAATAGAAAGGAACCACCACAGGACCACCACTAAGTTGACATGTGTACATTTAGTTGCCCCATTTTTAGAAACCTACCTAGTTGGTACACCTTGTCGGTATATAGATCAAATGTAGGTAAAACACTTATAGACAAAAAATAATGCAAAACTCGACATGCAGTGATTTCTCAGGCAGATATGTAAACAATTACAGCTGCGGTGTGATTAGACACTGGCCACAAGATGGTGTAAAAGGCTCTCAGGGGCTACTTTTGGGTAATGTACCTCTTGGTGATTTACATTGCTTTACAACAAATGTAAATGAAAATATTTTTCTTAAGGGCAAAAGCTGATGTATACTTCAGCTCTCACAATGCTGAGAGTCTTTGCACTGTAGGGACATCTGAAGGTTGTGGGTCTAAATGCTAAGTTGTCACTTTTGGGCCCTTAACCTCGACTTGAGTTTAACTAAGTTGCTCTGGGTAGGGCTCATTTTGTAAGTGTAACTAAAATAGATTACTGAGAAAGATCTGCATTTGAGCCCAGTCATTTTAAAACAATAAACCACAACAGGACGTGTGTTACAGTGATTTTATCACAGGTAGGGGTTCACCTAAAAACACACGTTCACCTAAAAACCTTCTTACCAGTGATAAAATCATAGCTCTTATGGCTTGTTGTTTTTGTAAAACAGAAAATAATAAATCATTCCCCCTCAGTGCAAAATCCAACAGGCAGCTGAAACCAGGATTCACTTTTTCCATTCTTCAGTGTGTGGCTTGTGAAGAAACAACTTTAGCTCTTTTTAAGGGAGTCTTTTAAAGTTAACAGCCCACGCCATTCGTTTACAGTCCCCTCCTCATTTCGTAATTCTGTCCAGAACTATCTGTTTTAAAAAAACATTAGATGGAAAGTCAGCTAAACAATTTATTCAGAGCTGAAAAATCTATTGGACATTTTTTCCAATGACAAAATTCTTCCTTGATATAAATGGGCGTATAATGAATGGACATTAATGAGCCTGCAGATCGTTCAAAGAACATGACAGAGAAGCTGCAGACTTTAAATGAAAGTCATTGTAGCATGTGAAGGATGTCTGCATGTCCAGTGGCTTGCCCTGGTTCTGATTGTGAAAGGGGCTTTTGATTGGCCATATCAAGCCATTTCAAATAAAGGAGAATAACTTCACAGTGCCTATCAGTGGCCCTGAGTCACAATTTAATCAACTGATTGTATAGCCAGGCCTTAAACACAAGACTCTAAGTGTCTAAATGCCATTGTTCCTACATCTAGATCTGCTTTTCGGGCTTGGAATCCAAACCTGCAGAGGAGGTGTTTGTGTGTCATTTAGACATGGACTTTCCTTTCACGAAACCTGGCAAGCCTACATTTAAAGACACAATCAAAGGTAGGCCTGCAATTTTTTCATCACCTGCTATTAGGGTCAAAGAACATGGTTTATCTCAATTACATAACGTACAGTTCCTATATACTGTAGTATAATGAGATATTATAATGAGTTATGATATGCTGCTAGACAAAACAAGGTATGATGGGATGTGATGATTTTCTTTAGGCACTGTAATACCAGCGTTTAACCATTACTGTTTATCCTGAAGGATCGGTGCGGTACAAGAGAAGCTCACATGACAATCTGGGTGTGGTTGTGGCAGTTACTTACAGAAGGGTGAATATCATCTCCAACTACTGCCTCACAAATACAGTGGTACATTGGTTCGTCGAGTACCGAGCAAATTTTTCCCATAAGGAATAATGTAAATTGAATGAAGCCATTCCAGACCCCCATAAAATTCACACTGTATAAGGCATTGTATGCATTAATGGAGTTATTGTACAGTGCTCCCTTATTTATGGAGGGGATATGTTCAACAAATCCATCATAAGTTGAACATATCAGGAACTGAGGAGCTTATCGAGTGTTTGGTAGATCGGTCATTATAGTGGAGATATGGAAAGGATACTATGATAAGTAATTATAAGTAAGTTAATGTTTAAAACATTAAAAAAATCATTAACACAAAGCTTATTTTATAAAAAGTGTTGAAAAAATAATGTAATTTGGTCAGTAATGGATTGAAATTGAAACGGAAGCAAAACACTTACTCTGTTGATGAACTCCGGGCGCTAGCATAGCTGCTAAGCTAACTGTAGTCGGTGTTCTGGAGCAGTCAATTGCTGTTTTGGCTCTTATAAATGAACCTTTAAGGACCCATGGAGACTTATTTGCACTAAGAATACAGTACTGTAGATGTAAAAATAAAGAAAAACACAATGAAAATAGTGGAGCTCTATAATCATTGTGTGGGGAGTCTGAATCATTGTGAACTGAATCATGAATCATGAATCGAGTTTCAGCTGAAACAAGTCGGCTCAACTCATACAAGTTTAAGCAAGCTCACTGAGTACCAAGCAAACGAGAATCAAGACAAATTTTTCTAGTCAAAATGGGTCGAGAACCGAATTCGAGTTCCGAGATGGTCAAGAACCGAGGTACCACAGTACTAACAAATTGTATCATATAACCTTAACATGAAAATAAAGTAATAATGATGCCGTGATGTGTGTTGAAGAAATGTTTCTCCTGTTCTGTTATCTTACAGGCCTCTATAAGCAATCGAGAGGTGGACATAGAACTGTCTCTGACTACATCTGGTGTGTTGATCTCTGCGGATCCCCAATACGGATTAAAAAGTATACCATTATAACACAATAACTATTCTTTCATGTCAATATGTTTACCTGGACCATGTTCTATGGTCTTTAAGCTTTTCAGGATTCATATCTATCTATGATCATGTTCCTCACAGATCTTCACAGCCTCAGTGTAGATTTCCGTGGTCCATATCCTACCAGATTCTCCATGGTAAGAATGAATTGTGAATTCTAAATGAATTATTTCACGTCTTTAATCCTGCTGTTCCTGGTTAGGGTGGTGGCCGGGTTGACGGATATCCTCTGAGAAATTAGTGTGCAAGAATAAACATGCACTCAATAGGACACTAGTCCATTGCAGGTCTGAGAGAGTTTGCTGTTGCAGCACTGGGGCATGAGCCCCCAGCCTCTCCCTCCCACAGACACAGCCAGTGTTGTCTGAATTTGATGCCTTATCTGACCAAAATGCACATCTGGGATTTGAATCACAATCTTTGTCACAGTAGGCTAGAGAATTAGACCAGTGTGCCATCCAAGTGGGGTTAAACTTCCATCACTGCAATACCACATCTACAATAACATTTTGTTCCATAGTCTAGACTTAGGGTGACGGGTATTTGCATCAGAACACTGGAGGAAAAGACATTCACTGTGCGTTTGGACAAAGACTCAGACAGAATCTTCAAAAATGTCCAGAGGTATGTAAAGGATTATGGTCTTTTTCTTCCAAGTACTGGTATACATACATTTTTGGCACATCTCCTCTTTAGAACTTCCATACAGATTGCCATATGCCCTCATATATCCATCCTACAGTTTGAAGACCATTGTCACAGGGGCCCAGTATGACTACTTGTCATATTGGGGCACACATAATTTAGAGGGGTATGGCTATACCCTTCTGCATGCCAATCAGTAGCAGGGGTGGAACTATGCATAAAAAAAACCTGATGTCCATTACTCCATGCAAAAAATCGAAGGAAATTGGCTTTGACTGAAGGCTCAAGGTTTTGGAAAGATACTGGGGAAATGTAAATGAAATGCCTGTTCATGCAGACACAGGTCAAGAAAATAAGTTACTGTTCATCAAGTTGATCTCTTTAAAAAGTCAGAAATCTAAGTATTGCAATTTTGATTGGCCATTTGTCATACTTAGAATGTATTACCTATAGAGTCATGGCATTTACCCTTGATACCTTATAAAAAGCTATTCATCCAAAAAAGTAGACCAGTTCCTTCTTAAGAGCAATTTCCAAACAACTGAAGGTACCATTAATCTTCGGCCTACACAGACACTGCATTATTCATAAGGTGGCGCAAATGATTGATGAATTTGGTCTGAAGGGTTTAACCGAACCCCATGAAAACAGCAAGGCAGAAATGTGGTCCAAGTGATTTAGAGCATGTTACAGTTGATGGTGAGTGGTTGGAATACTTCAGAAACTGCTGAGCTCCTCAGTGTTTCACGTTCAGCAATCTGTAGAGTTTACACAGCATGGTGTGAAAACCCCAAAACATCCAGTAAGAGGCAGTTCTTTAAGCAGAACAGCCTAGTTGATGAGAGAGCCTGGAGAATACTCTATAGACTGTGTGAATCTACAGGAAAAACATCTCTGAACGCACAGCCTGTTGAACCTTAAGGTTGGCTGCAACAGAACAAGACAAAGGTTTCACAAGAAAATGAATCTAAGGTTAGAGTGAGCTGGACAAGACTGGACAGTTCTTTGTCTGGTTGGATGAGTCTTGATTTCTACTGGAACATGCAGATGGTAGAGTCAGAAGTTTCTATAAACAGTGTGAATCCATGGACCCAATCTGATTTTTGTTAACAGTTCAAGTTGGTGGTCACAAAGCACTAGTCATCTCCAACTAAGACATCTCAATGAGTTCAGTGGCCTCATCAGTCACCTAGATCCAATAAAGCACCTTTGGGCTGGGGAAGAATGGGATATTCGCAGCATGAATGTGCAACTGACAAATCTATAACAATTAAGTGATGAGTTCAGACCAGTCATTGGGCTCTTCAGGTTGACAATATTGCTTAAAACGTACCTTAAATGGAAATTCTATTGTGCTTACAGTGCTTCTAAATGCTAACAACACGAAGTTTGTGTATTTAGCAGTGATCTATTTTTAACTCTTCCTTGTAGTATAGCGGTATCTCCATGCACAGATCCTGGATATTGTCTTCAGAAGAGAAAGTCAGGTCAGGTCGGGGAGATGGACGACTTGGGACTGGGCAAATACTTGAGCAAGACCTTCTCGTTGCCCATCAACACCTTCTGTGGAGTTGCCCAATGACAATATCACAGACGCACAGCTTAAAATCCCATACCTCGGTGATGTGAGTGAATGTGTTTTGAATGGCCAATTTTTTATTTTTAGGTGTCAAATTGTGAACACCTTTGTGCATTGTATATAGTTTGTTAACTTATTTAAACAGCTTTTTGGTCCTAATAAGGGCTTGAAAAAAACAGGTCTATAGCTGCTCCAGGACCAGTTTATTAAAACTGTCATAAATGCACAGTCCATATTACATATGTTAAAAATGGCATGACTAAGAGCCAAGAGTATTTTTGATGTCATTTATATTGCTAATGTGTTTCCAGTGGATCCTCATGGAGGGGGCTTCCCAAAAACGTTACCTTTCTTCCTTCCTCTACAATTCTACTTCGCTCGAAAATCTAATCTTAAATACACAAATGAACGGCGTCAGAAACTAATTTAATTGTATCCTGTGTATGACATTCTCTGAAGTTGAATGTTCCCAACTAAATACATTACAATGCTTCAGTTTGGAAAACAAACATGCCAATAGTCATGCGTTTAGTTCATTTCGCACCTTAAACTGTCCACCTTTGTAAGAGTAGGGTGTTAGATCAGCCTGATATTTCGGGTCAAAACAGCAATAACCGTGAGTAGCAATTTTCTATTTACCCTGTAGAGGGCGCAACGACCCGAGTATGCCCTATCGTACAGCACGTATTACTACAGTTTTTATATTAATAAATATTATTTATTATGATATGCAGTTCATGCTGATTTTACACTTGGCAATTTCAGCAGTACGTGCTGCATCATCAAACCAAAAGTAAATAAGCTGGTTACATCTACACAGCGTTGCTACCTACCTGGAAGCTGTAACTTCTCGGTGTCACACCGGCAGACGGACTGGTGATGGAGACAAACGCCAGTGGAGAAAAAAATCTGTGTGATTTATTAGAGGACATGGAGGATACACAATCAAATCAGACAAGATATGGGACAGAGTGCGAACAAACAGTGGCTAACAGGCTAGGCTGACACAAACAGACAGAGGCTAACAGGCTAGGTTATACAGGAAGGCACAGGACTAACACAGGAATACCTAAACAAACATTACAGGAAGCTAAGAACAGAGTACAGGTACTCCCAAATAGCAGAGACCAAATTAGAGGTGTAAAAGAAGGAGGGTTTAAATATGGGAAGTGCAGCAGGCTGTAATGAACACTAATTTCCCAAAAGTGTTGAATTTTATAGCCAGGTAAAAATTGCCTGTCCCCTGCTGTGAAGTGCTTGTTGTCTTGTTAATGACACACTGACCCCAAACAACCAGACTGTTTCGCTGAGTCTCCCCATCTGCCTCAGTTCTGCTGCAAGTGTATGTATGGGTAAAACGATTGAATTTGTGAGTTCAAATTTATGTGCAAGCGACATTAACGCACACGCCTTGCATATCAGCACTGCATAATACATGCAGCCATAGAGAAGGCTGGTATAAACAGTATGTATCAGCATGTCTGTATATGGAAATATTTAATTATGAGTGTATATGTAAGAATGTATATAAAACGTGTATATTTTTATGTATGTATATACATCTATCATTTTGTAAATCTACAAAACCTTTAAACCTTTGTAAAAACTTTATTCACTATTATATGTTCATTCCCTATAAATAGCAAAAATTAAAAAAGCTATTGTGCACATTGTACACACAATAAAGGTAACAGGAGCTCATAACAAATACATACATGTACAGTGGTGCTTGACAGTTTGTGAACCCTAGAATTTTCTATATTTCTGCATGAATATGACCTAAAATATCATCCGATTTTCATACAAGTCCTAAAATTAGATAAAATATTATACTTGGTCATTTATTTATTGAGGACAATGATCCAATATTACATATTAGTGAGTGGCAAAAGTATGTGAACCTCTAGGATTAGCAGTTCATTTGAAGGTGAAATTAGAGTCAGGTGTTTTCAATCAATGGCATGACAATCAGGTGTGAGTGGGCACCCTGTTTTATTTAAAGAACAGGGATCTATCTATTTTTTAAATAAAAGAGTTGTTGATGCTCATCAGGCTGGAAATGTTTACAAAACCATCTCAAGACCTCCCCAGGAATGGTCGACCAACAAAGATCTCTCCAAGAGCAGGGCATGTACTAGTTAGCGAGGTCACAAAGGACCCCAGGGTAACTCCTAAGCAACTGAAGGCATCTGTCACATTGGCTAATGTTAATGCTCATGAGTCCACCATCAGAAGAACACTGAACAACAATGGTGTGCATGGCAGGGTTGCAAGGAGAAAGCCACTGCTCTCCCAAAAGAACATTGCTGCTCGTCTGCAGTTTGCTAAAGATCACATGGACAAGCCAGAAGGCTATTGGAAGAATGTTTTGTGGACGGATGAGACCAAAATAGAACTTTTTGATTTAAAAGAAAAGCGTTATGTTTGGAGAAAGAAAAACACTGCAATCCAGCATAAGAACCTTATCCCATCTGTGAAACAGGGTGGTGGTAGTATCATGGTCTGGGCCCGTTTTGCTGCATCTGGGCCAGGATGGCTTGCCATCATTGATGGAACAATGAATTCTGAATTATATCAGAGAATTCTAAAGGAAAATGTCAGGACATCTGTCCATGAACTGAATCTCAAGAGAAGGTGGGTCATGGTCCCATGATCCTTCAGAAGGAGGGGAATGTTCTCAGAATCAAGAAATATCAATAAAGGTTGTGTTAAGCATCTAATTTTGGAAGGAGAAAATGTTCAGAAGGTAGCCATGTAGGATGAGGTAGCTTTAAGGCTGCTCTAAGACTGGCGATCTGAACTCACCACCAAATATTTTTTTTGCGATGGCCGATGTTTGTCTATGACTGCAAAATCGAAACCGAAAATCATACAGTGTGAAATTTGATCGGACTATCTCTCATAGCCTTGTAGAGTGGGAGGCCAAAAGTCGAGCACGCAAGATAAAATGCTTGTTACGCAATTTGTGGAGAAAGGTGTTCAAACACACATCAAAGCAACTATTTGAAGACCAAAGAAGATCAAGAAGTCCTGACTGTCATGGACTTTCCTCGTCAGTCATCTGACTTAAACCTTTATGGGGCACTTGAAGACAGAGAAAGCCAAATGTTTAGTAACACCACAGTATGCTCTTTGAAATATGGTGCTGGAATAACATGGATCATCAGATTTTGCACGAGCTTGGGGAGTCCATGCCAGCTTGAGTGTGTGCTGTCACTATAGCAAAATGGGAACATCAATTCTGCAATGTATGTTATTTTTTTGTATGTAACTTTTCACGCAAATTTGTAATGAAAAGCATATAACATTCGAGAAAAATGCTAAATTTACAGTAGTGCTCTCAGAGTTTTGGAACTCACTGTATATTTTCTCTGCAAAGCAACATTTCTGTCCTGACCCTCATCAAAATCAAGTAGCACTCTTGTTTATTGACAGTACAGGCTGATTTATGGCTTAGTGTTGTACTAAACCACAAATTCACACATGCCCCGACAAAAACTGAAAAAAGTAAACTGTCACCCTCTGTTGTCTACAGTTATAGCGAGCATGTTAGTTATATTAAAGTCAGGGGTACTCTCCACACTTATTCCCTTAAAAGTGATTTGGTAAGTGTATATGGGTTATGTATCTTATGTATCTTATATATAGGAATCCAATGACCCTATGATATTTGTGTGTGAAATGTATTTGATCACAGTATACATCTTCTAAAAATAGTAATAGTTTTAATGTGTGTGTGTGTGTGTGTGTGTGTGTTTGTGGTGAGGGGAAGTGCAGGTGGCTGGGGAGGTTAGTTAAATCTAGACAAATGGAGGGTGGCACGTAAAAACCAGTTGAAAACCCCTGACATGAAGCGCTTAGAGCAAAAAATAGACATTCCTTTACTGAGTTAGAGTGGTAGAATGCTAGGCTAGGCTAGACAAGAGACTTTTTTCTAGTTAGGATTGACCAAGTGGAAATTCTAATGAACATTTTATAGATGTTGCCACAAATTCTGACTCATGTCATCTTTCCATTGCACTCTTTGTAGTGGGAGGGCACATTTTCCAAATACAATTGAACCCTAAGACCACTCTTAAAGTAGACAGATATGTCCTTTGAGTGTGCAAAAATCTTTAAACATCCTGGTTGGGTAAGGTGTTAAGGTGTTGGACTACAGACTAGAAGATCCAGGGTTCAAATCCCATCTCTACCTCTGTTGGGCCCTTATCTCACAATTGCTTATATTGTAACCAACTCCAATACCAGTTGTAGTCACCCTGGATTAGGGAATCTACTAAACTGATAAATACATTTGTACTGGCCAATGGTGGAACACTATTATGGGATCAAAGATGTAGACTTAAACATAAACTGCCAGGCCAAAAAAAGGTCACACTAATATTTCATCGGACTGCCTTTAGCTTTGATTATGGAACGCATTCGCTGTGGCATATCGTTTCCAAAAGCTTCTGCAATGTCACAACATTTTTTCTGTACATCAGTTTTGCGTACATTCCCTCCCCCCAAGATCTTGTATTGATGATGGGAGATTTGGACCACCACGCAAAGTCTTCTCCAGCACATCCCAAAGATTCTCAATGGGGTTCAATTCTGGACTCTGTGGTGGCCAATCCATGTGTGAAAATGATGTCTCATGCTCCCTGAACCACTCTTTCACAATCACAACCACTCTTGACCCTTCTGAAACAGATTACCATCTTTTCCACGACCACAGGATGTGTCTTTAGACATGGTTGTTTAACAAATGAGAAGCTACTCACTGCATCAGTTAGGGTTAAAGAACTTGTTGCCAGCTGAAACATAATCACCAATGCAGTAATTATCTGACGGGAGGCTCTTTTTTTTTTTAACTATTTAACTATTTGTTTAGTTAAATCCAAGAACAGACCCTTTTTTGGCCAGGCAGTGTATAATAGCATATCAACAGTGACTAGATACATACTGCACATTTTTATTGTTATTTCTTTGTATTTCATGACCAGTGTGGAAGTTGTGTTCGACTTCCTATCTTCTTCCTGTTCATTATATATTTTATTACAAATGATTCATATATTGGACATATGGTATATTGTATACATATTTGGATTTTTTTGTGCAATTATCTTACAGATCTTCTCAATCATACATTGTAGAGACTTTGGAAGGAAAGTATTAGCTTCCTCCTATATCACCGTTACTAATGATATGCTGTTATTGTTATAACCCCAGTGGCTCATATAAATTGGGATTGGCATGGTCCCAAACCCTGACTGTGATTGTCCGATATCCTGTACATACAAAGAAAGTGAGAATCGTTGCATAGACGGTGCTTAAGCTAGACTAATTGTAGTATTCCCAATCTAAACAGTATGAACTGTGGGTTAACCAAACACCTGCCATCTGTCCATAAAGATGATGAATCATCTGCCTGAGAATCAAGATCTTTCTGAAGGCCTGCTAAGCCCTCACTTTCTAGTGTTTTGGATAGGAACTACAAATAAGTCTGATAAATGGAGTGCACTTTTTGGTTTGTTTTGTCTACTAGAACAAAATGTTATTCTTCCAGTGGCCTTCAAAGCCTGGTTAATTTTAATTTGACAGTTTGACAAATCTGTCACAATGAACCAGACGTATTGCTAAGGTCTGTAAAACCTATTCCAAGACTATAAAGCAGCCCATCAGAGGTTTTTGTTAATAATTAAATAATATTCCCTTAATACTCCCATTCATGATTCATTTTCTTTTGTAAAACTGCAAAAGGTGAAATACACAGAATTTAATAGACATTTACATTAGCTTGCCATCCTATTAGTCCAAATTCCTAGAGTAAGACTGCCTGTCATATCATGAACACAGGAGAAAGTGTTCTTTAAGTAACAGAAAAACAGTTTAGTTTCTGACATTAACATTATTTTGCCAATCCTGTTACTCGAAACTTCTACATTAAAAATAACTGATAGTCATATCATGAGGGTTCTTCATGATTATAGTGTAGTGACATGATAACAATGTGATGTGATTATTTTACTTCAAAAAGAGCAATATATGGAACCAAGTCTATATTTAACATGTTTTTTCGAAGTCCTATTACTTCAAATTGATTCTGTAAAAATGACTTAAAGTCATAGTATCATGAGTACATGAGTAATGAATATAGTAGAAAGATTTTACATTAATTTTATATAATGGGACTGTGGTGGCACAGTACTAGACTGTGGACCAGAGGGTACAGGGTTCAAATCCCACCTCCGCCAAGGTGACAGTGTTTGGTCCTAGAACAAGACTCTTAACCCACAATTGCTGGACTGTATGAGTATATCACTTACAAGTCACTCTGGATAAGGATGTCTACTAAATTACTAAACTAGGGACTCTGTTGGCACTGTAGTTAAGGCACAGGAATATAGATCTGAAGGTCCAAGGTTCAGATCCTTCCTCTACTGCTACAACTTTTGGGTCCTTAAGCCCACAATCATTCAAATTGCATCAGAAGTCACTTCTGGATAAGAGTGTCTGCTGAAGTGACTGCTTGTAAACATACTCTGCACTGACTGTCCATTTGCAGAAATTTGACATACAATTCCTCACAGTAAAAACAGTAGGAAGTCTTGGTTAAGAGTCATTAGCAGCCCACATAGGAAAACAGTGGATTATACTGAAAACAAATAGTTTTTGAAGAACACGAATGTCCACTTTATTTCAGACTTTCCTCTTAAACATATAGTATATATTGCCTTTCAGGTGCATTTTGGTGCATTAGACCTTCATAACGTAATTTTAATGAAGCTGTACAATCCATTTGTTTACATACTTGTAACTGTGGGTCTGTAGCTTTTTCCCCCATACGCTAGTTCACGGGCTACCGTAGTATACGATGTAGCCGCGCATTCAAACTTTGAACGTAGATTAGCGCGACGGAGCATTTTTGCAGTGCAGATGGCGTTACGGCTGTTCTTTTATTAGGTTTAGTATTGTAGTTCTCGCTGTGAGGAAGCTGTGTAGATTCAAGTTTTATGCACGAATTACTGTAGTTCGTATTAGCATAACTTCATTGCTTCGGGTCTGTTCTTCGAGGGAAAACTGTGTGCAAGGTACTCGTTCAGGTGAACGTTCCTTTTTCATGACGTGTACAAGCAGCCGGCGACAGGTGTACAGGTAGAGCTACCGAAAATCTAGGTCGTGGTGTTTTTCATTTTGGCTAAATTGGAAAGTTTACACAACGTAAAGCATTAGCTAGTAGTGTACAGTATATGTTTTATTATTTTAAGGATATCTCGTACCTTATCATGGTACACATAAAGCACATAAAACGGTTGCAAAACTTGCTTGCAAAGTTTGTTCAGCTTGTTCGTCTTTAATGTTAATCAGTTCTGCAACAGGACCTGGCTGAACCGGTATGTAAATAAAGCCTCGGAAAGAGTTCCTGAACAGTTCCTTAACCAGCCGAACAGAAGCAGCCTCATTCCAGATGGTGTTAACGTAATACTTCTCTGACACAACAGGTAGGACAACCAGACCAAAACTGTAAGTTCTGTAGTAAGCTCACAACAACTGAAATGAAACCTCTTATTATCTTACTTGGTTTTAATGTTTCTGTCTACTCGGGGATAAAAATGTATCTAATGTTTAATATGTTCCTAGTGTTTAGTTTGTTAGAAAAATGTTGTTGGTGTCTAAAGATAAGTTTTGGAACAGTTTTATTTATATTGTTGTAAACAAAACTAATCACAATGAAACATCTTAATATTAAGTCCTTAAGATATTTCATTTGCTCCTGAGATTATGCAGAATCCTCAGGCACTTCATCCGTGAGGTAATAATAACCCTATACATTTTAAGGTAGCAGTTTTCAACTTTAATCAATAGTTTAAGTGGACAAATCAATGGTTCGATTTTTGTTTGTTTGGTGGTCTTTTTGTATCGATATGTTCGAAAACTAGATTTTTTCCCCCGCTCAGACTATAAAGCTACATTATTCCTTTAAAGTGCGAAGTCCTTGTGCTTGTCCCAACCCTGTTATCAGTATTTTGAAAAAGTTTTATGGCACAGAAAGTCCTATCTACATTTAGTAAACACTCTCAGATACTCTATGTATAAGCTAGGTCAAGTAGCTTTTAAAGATTAAGGAAAAAAACAAACAACTCCCTAAAAGAATGTACAAAACACCCCAAAAAACTAAACTAAACTATTGAACTTGGACTGGAAACAGAACATTTATGGGAGTGTTCCAAACCTGTTCCTGAAATTATGTAAAATTTATAAACAATCAAATAAGAATGAATTGATTCGATTTTTATTTGAAACGATTATGATCACTTGATTTTAATCATGTGGGGTTTTGATGTCAGTTATCATGGCAAAAATACCTCAATTCTTTTGAATTTCTGGTTGCTTATACGTTCTGGCACCCTTGGTCAGTTTATTTAAAAATGATACATTAAAATATGAATAAATGTGACAGTTAACTTTGTTACCTGTAGAAACCGTATCAAGTAAGGGATTGTGGTAGCCTAGTGGCTAAGGTACTGAACTATGGACCATAAGGACCTAAGTTAAAATCCCAACCTCGTCAAGCTGCCACTGTTGGGTCCTTGAGCAAGACCCTTAACCCACAATTGCTTGGATTGTAACAGTTGTAAGTCGCTCTAGATAAGGGCGTCGGCTAAATGACCAGAAGTTATTCAAAACAGTTATGAAACAGGCTTTAAGAGTTCATGTATTCACTGTGTCATGTATGCCAGCACCACAAATCAAGCTAGCATTCTACCTAAAGCACATGACAGAAATAAAAAATGAGTGAACAAATTGCACCAGGAGACAAAATACAGACACCACCAGCCTTGCAGTCTACATCATTAGATTTTATTCGCTCATCCTATTCTGTGTATTCCTGACAGTAGAAAAAGGTACAAAACAATATATAAGCCCAGTCATACCCCCCAAAACATGTGATAATAATCATCTTTAAAAAACGTGATACAAATTTTTGGTCGTACCACCCAGCACTAGTGTAGCATCAATATGACCGTTCAGACTTGTGTTAATAAGACATTTATGATGTTGCAACCTTTCACAGGATACATAGGTTATCTTCTATGGCTGGGGCCTAACAGCAGAGCGCTAACATTTAAGGTGCCCCTACACTTGCCGTCTCTTAGTGAATTGTTTTTTTCTTTATCCACACAGATCTTGTGACCGATTGGACTGAGTGCAACCATGAAAAGCAGCAAGCAATGGGATATCAGAGGAGCTGTGGGGATTGCAAGCGTCTTCCACTTTCTGCATTCTTGTGCCTCCAGTTGCCTTCTGCCCTTCCTTACCCTCTACCTCCGGAGCCTTGGTCTCACCGCTTTCATGACAGGCTCCATCATGGCTGCCAAGCACACCGTTGCTTTAGTGTGGAGGCCTGTCTCCAGTGTCCTCGCCAGGCGCCACAACAAACGTCGCATGGTCATAATAGGCTCTCTTATCTGTTCAATCGCAGTTGCTTTAACACTCCTGCTCTTCCCTACAGTGGGTGTGAGCACAGAGAGTGGAAGGTGTAATGGCAGCCAGCTAAATGTCAACCAGACAGAATATGAGTCTGACTCTGCCACTCCGGGACCAGGAAAGATTGCGCAGATGACCGCTACACCTGTTGTCAATTCAACAGTGCATGCAGTGATATCTACACAAGGTCCCAATGATACCGAAAAGAGATCTACGATACAAGTAAACGTCCCTGCTTCCACCGAAATCCAAAGTACCAAGATGGTAAAAGGAGGTCAAAATAAAAGTAGCAGCAAGCCAGACTTCCAAGAACCTTTGGGAACCACTCAGAATTCTTCAGTAGAGAGGAGAAGCAGATCATTAATGGATCAGGAGGAGACTCCTTATGAGTTCCTAGCAAGTCTGAAAGTCATGGACAGCCAGCATCAGATGTTTTTCTTGGTGATGATCATAGTAAGCCTATGGGAGATTATGGCTGTTCCACTGGAGTGGACAGCTGATGACGGGCTGCACGAGTACCTTGATTTTGTGGATGCCGCTGATCATCATGGACTTGTAAAACCATGGAGCCTGCTAGGGACCGCTGGTGGTATGGGGGGCACTGGTATTCTAGTCAGTTTCCTTTACTGTCTCATTGGGCCAGTTTTGCATTTTTACACCTACGCGATGCTCATGGTTCTAACACTGCCCGTTGCTGCCCTGTTACCACTTTACCGGCACAAACGTGAACGTGTCCCTGGTGCTGGCTGGAAATCACTGCATGTGGTGCGAGGGGATTCGCGAGCAGTGCTCTGTTCCCTGACCGCCCTTCTTGCTGGTATGGCAGGCTCAGTCGTATCGGATTTCCTCTTGTGGCACATGCAGGATCTCGAGGCGACAGAGCTTCAAATGGGCATCACTTTGGCTCTAGCACCTCTATGCCAGGCTGCCTGTGCCCCGTTAAATGGAAGTTTAAATCGTTTCCTGAAATCCCATGGGCGGCTACTGCTTCTTGGTGTTTTGGGTCTGTCGCTGCAGTGTCTTTACTACTCTTTCTTATGGACTCCATGGGCTGCACTTCCTGCTCAGCTGATGGCTGGAATGAGCACTGGCGCCATCTTGTGGTCTCTGGAGGCTCAGTGCATGGACATAGCCTCCCCGGGGACAGAGGTTGCTGTGCAAAGAGTTTTTAAATCCCTATATCTAGACCTTGGGGCAGGACTAGGGAGTGTGGCAGGAGGGTTTGTGGTGCAGACCTTTGGCATTAGGGTGCTTTTCCAGGGTACAGCAGCAATGCTTGGACTGTGGTGCGTGACCTTAGCCGTTCTGCAGTGGAGGATCCCTCGTCAGCGCAGGATAAACTATTCACGTTTGCTGGCAGCCAATGCTAGTGACATGAGTGATTCAGAGTCTGAGCAAGAGACTGACTGGCTGCAAAAAGCCATTGAGGAAGACAAGGGGAACAATAATTTGAGCCGTACGGATAAATGATTGGACGAAGGATTATACCTAGTGCACGCAGTGCGCAAATCAGTTATTCATCTATCTTTGGAACGCTGACAACAAGGTGGGACTCTGGACAGGGTACCAGGCCATCATGAAGCACCACACACTCACTACTCATTCAGTCACTCGCACCAAGGGGCAATTCATTTACCATCATGCTTTTGGGATGTAGGGAAAACCTGAAGGACATGTGCAGTCACTCGCTTGCCAAGCACCACATGGGCAACAGCAGGAGGTCAGGATTGAATTTGACACCTAGTAGCTGTGAGGCACCAACACTTGTGATTTCATTTTGACTTATTCCAGGACACTGGGGCTGTAGGACACCAACACTATCTGTGACTTAACCCAGGACACCAACACCAAGAGTGGTTTGAACCAGTACTCTGGAGACGTGACCCACCAGCACTACTTGTATGTGACTTACCCTAAGACCCTTGACACGTCTGACACCAACACTTCTAATGGTTTGTACCAGTACCCTAGAGAAGTGATGTAGCAACAATACCTGTTTCTCACTTATTCTAAGACATTTGGGCTGTTAGACATCTACCCTAACAGCGGCGTGAACTAGTAGCTGTGAACTGTTAGGCACCAACACTAAATGTGTGTGACTTTTCCTACAGCAATTGACCTGTTAGACACCAACAATTCCCAATGGTTTGAACCAGTACCCTGGAGAAGTGATGTGTCAACACTACCTGTGTGACTTATCCTAAGACTCTTTAGCTGTTGAACACCAACTCTACTACTCATTTGAACCAGTACCCTGGAGATGTGACACACAAAACACTACCTGTTTGTGACTTATCCTAAGACCATTAAGTTCTTAGACACCAACGATTCCAATGATTTGAACCAGTGCCCTGAAGATGTGATCCACCAACACTATGTGACTTATCCTAAGACCACTAAGCTGTTAAATGCCAACATTTCCAATGGTTTGAACCAGTACCCTGGAGATGTGACATACCATCACTACCTGTGAGCTGTGAGGAGCCTTCATTACCTGCTGCTTCATCATTGTCACATCAAAATTTCCAAAAACCCTTGAGCTGTTAGCCGGCAACACCAACAGTGGTTTGAACCAGTGCTCTGGAGATGTGATGCACCAATAATACCTGTTTATGACTTATCCTAAGACCCTTGGACTTTTGGACACCAACCCTAATAGTGGTTTGAACCAGTACCCTTGAGCTGTTGGGCACAAACTCTACCTTGTGTGTGATTCATCCTAAGACCCTTGAGCTGTTTGACGCCAACACTTCCCAATGGTTTGAGCCAGTACCCTGGAGATGTGACATACCATCACTACCTGTGAGCTGTGAGGAGCCTTCATTACCTGCTGTTTCATCATTGTCACATCAAAATTTCCAAAGACCCTTGAGCTGTTAGCCGCCAACACCAACAGTGGTTTGAACCAGTGCTCTGGAGATGTGATGCACCAATAATACTTGTTTATGACTTATCCTAAGACCCTTGGACTTTTGGACACTAACTCTAATAGTGGTTTGAACCAGTACCTTTGAGCTGTTAGGCACAAACTCTACCTTGTATGTGATTCATCCTAAGACCCTTGAGCTGTTTGACGCCAACACTTCCCAATGGTTTGAAAAAGTACCCTGGAGATGTGATGCAGCAACACTACCTATTTATGACTTATCCTAAGACTCTTTAACTGTCTGACACGAATACTTCCAATGGTTTGAACCAGTATCCTGGAGACGTGACGCAGCACCACTACCTGTGAGGCACCTTTATTACCTGCCGTGCCACCATCGTTGGCAAAGTGACAATAAAAACCATTGGTGTTGTAAAGTGGAAAGATTCAAAATCAGTTGTTGTAATGCACTCTGTTCCAAATAGGTCGGGATGGCCTTAAGAACAATACAGAAGGTTGTTACTGCCGATGTTAATTTTTTTATTGATTTATGTCTAGATATATTTAGTGTTCAACTAGAATGAATCAAATAAAATTTGTGCTGTAACTAAATACTCGGCTTTATCTGTCTTTAAGTGCCGCAATAAATACAAAGCAAAGCAAAGTGTTGAGGTGGATTTGAACTGTGTTAGAAAGGCCCACAATACTTTTAAATGAGCATCTTACTGTCATACCACCCAGGTCTGCATGGACGCTCATTAGGTAGACATGCACTTATTTAAAGCCATTACCATCAGTGCTTACCTATTTCCAGCCTTCCAGCCCACCTTACATAACACGGCTAAGGCCCAATAATGATGGTGCACGGTTTGAAAACTGCCATCATTTGCAGACTGTATGCATCTGTGCTGTAGGGTGACAGTGGTACTTTAGTTAATGATAAGGGAGGCATAAGCAGGAATGAACACTGTGATTGTTCGCTTTTAGGAGTACTGCGTCGTGGTTAGGCCTTGGCAAATATCCATGGATCCTATTTACAGACTTTAATACCCAGTATTTATGTTTCTCCATTTACTAATTTGCTTTGTGCTCTCCATCCACCTGCATTCATTATAGATCTCAACACTGAATACTATTTTATCCACAAACAGAAATACTGTCATTTCTACTATTAAATAATTAGTATGTGTTTGTTTGGTATGGTACATGGAAGGTAAAGGAAATGGAAACAGCTGTAGATTCATGCTAAATTTAATCTCCACAAATGAGGTTGTTTTAGTGTGCTGTCAGCCAAACTATACAGGCTAACAAAGTAAGTATTCATAGCCAGAAATTGTCATAGTTACCAAGAAATTATTTTGACAAGAGCAGTTAGAAAAAAACATGAATGTAAATATTCTGGGAGAGACCTATCTAGCTAATTACTACAGTCGTATGAAAAAGTTTGGGCACCCCTGATAATTTTCATGATTTTTTTTTATAAATCATTGGTTGTCCAGCTCAGCAATTTCAGGTAAATATATCCTATAGCAGATGAACACCGTGATATTTGAGAAGTGAAATTAAGTTTATAGGTTTTTACAGAAAGTGTGCAGTAATTATTCAAACAAAATTAGGCAGGTGCATAAATTTGGGCACCCTTGTCATTTGAATACCTTTAGCACTAATTATGAGAACACAAAATTTGTTTTGTAAGCTCATTGACCCTTGATCTACATACACAAGTGAATCCAACTATGAGAAAGTGTTAAGGTGGCCAATTGGAAGTTTTTCTCCTCTTTGTATCTTCTCTGAAGAGTGGCAACATGGGAGCCTCAAAACAACTCTCAAATGGCCTGAAAACAAAGGCTGTTCAACATCATGGTTCAGGGAAGGGAAAAGCTCTCTCAGAGATTTCAGCTGTCAGTTTCCACTGTGAGGAACATAGTGAGGCAATGGAAGACCACAGGCACAGTTCTAGTTAAGGAACTCCCGAAGTGGCAGACCAAGAAAAATCTCAGATAGGCAGAGGCGAAGGATGGTGAGAACAGTCATAGTCAAGCCACAGACCACCTCCAAAGACCTACAACCTCATCTTGCTGCAGATGGTGTCACTGTTTCATCGTTCAACTACACAGCGCACTTTGCACAAGGAGAGGCTGTATGGGAGAGTAATGCAGAAGAAGCCTTTTCTGCAGACACGCCACAAACTGAGGCACTTGAGGTGTGCTACAGCACATTTGGACAATCCAGCTTCATTTTGGAATAAAGTTGTGCTGTGTACTGATGAAACTAAAATTGAGTTATTTGGACATAACAAGGAGCGGAAAAAGAACACAGCATCCCAAGACAAACACTTGCTACCCACAGTAAAATTTGGTGGCGGTTCCATCATGCTGTGGGACTGTGTGGGCCAGTGCAGGTACTAGGAATCTTGTTAAAGTTGAGGGTCGCATGGATTCCAGTTAATATCTCCAGATTCTTGAGAACAATGTTCAAGAATCAGTGACAAAGTTGCACCGAGGCCAACGACCCCAAACCCTGCTCAAAATCTCTACTAAGGCATTCATGCAGAGGAACCAGTACAACGTTCTGGAATGGCCATCTCAGGCCCCAGACATGAATATTAATGAAAATGTGGGCTGTCCATGCTCGGAGAAAACCATCAAACCTGACTGAACTGGAGATGTTTCTAAAGAAGAATGGTCCAAAGCACCTTCAACCAGAATCCAGACTGGAAGCTGTAGGAAGCGTTTAGCGGCTGTTATTTCTACAAAAGGAGGATCTACTAAATATTGATGTCATTTTTCTGTTGGGGTGCCCAAATTTATGCACCTGCCTAATTTTGTTTGAATAATTACTGCACACTTTCTGTAAATCCTATAAACTTCATTTCACTTCTCAAATATCAGTGTGTTCATCTGCTATATGATATATTTAACTCAAGTTGCTGATCTGAATGATTTATAAACTAAAATCATGAAAATTATCAGGGGTGCCCAAACTTTTTCATACGACTGTATGTAAACGATATAAGCACAGGTGTACCGTTCTTTGTGTAGCCTCAAACCTTGAACAAAGTTCAATATTGCTGCATGTCCATCTGTGATCTTCAGTTCTTTTTTCATTCCCTACAGCATCTTTAGAGTTGAAAAGGATTCTTTTTGGCAGCATGCTTCTAGCCCGCACAAACTTCAACACTGTTGCCCGCCCAATGTTTCACATAACTAGATGCAGACTTCTCTTGTTGCTAGGTTAAGGATACACAAAGCTGAGCAGCTCAGCTCCCTAGCGTCACAGAACCATACATGCATTAGAAAAGGCTCAGATATGTGATTCAATGATATTTTAACACTTGGAAAGAAATCATTATGCTAAAAATGGGGTTGTTGTGGCTCTTGAGTCTTAAAGCCCAAGACTGATTCCAAGTCCAAGTCACTAAGGGTTAAGTCAAAGTCGAGTTGAAAGGCTTTTTTGATATTGTTGAGTCAAACTGCAAGCCATCAAAGTTGGACTCGAACAAATTCAAGTGACTCAGGTCCACCCCTCTGGTCAGTCACTCAAATTGTTATGCTGATTACATGACTTGTACTGATAAAAATATTATATGAAATTAAATGCAACCTAGAAGCACTTTCACTAGTGGTTTCAGGCTCCCACTGGCTGTATATTTGGTTCATAGGTCCTCCACAGGGCTGGGTGCATTCTACCTGCTATTCACAAGGCGGCGTTTTTCAGGTAATTCTGTCCTTTTAACAGCTGTATATAAAACACTCACTCTCTGTGTCTCTCTCTCTCTCACTCTCTCTCACTCGCTCGCGCACACGTTGGAGCTGCGCGCTTTCCCCTGAGCGCGGTTGCAATACCGGATTAACTGTCTTCCTTCGGAAACGTTTTGCTGACTTATTGGCTTGAAGGTCTGCAGAAGGAGGCAGTGATAGCATGGAGAAGAAGCGCAGATCTCTGTATGGATCCATGGATCAAGCGGAACCGGGAGAAGACGTAGTGAGAACAGGTGAGAAGATCGGACCAGGTGCAAAGCAACGTAAGTAACAAGTGGAGATGCACCGGAGCACTTATTGAGCAATATATGAGGAAGTTTATAAGCAACTGCTCAAGCATTATTAAGAAGAGGTCAACAGTATTGTTTGGTCTGAAGGCACTAGAGGAACCAGCACAAAGTGTAGGACGAATGAAATAACTGTGCATGTACAAGCTGTACCAATTAATTATGTGTATACTTATGTTAAAAAATCGAGCAATAATGTGCTACTTTCTATCAATGCATTTTTGGCTTTCGTCACACAAAAGTATCAGGTCCATCATATTGTCCTCTTAAGTGGTACGACTTTCCTCTACACAGGGTCCTATCGGTACATTACTGTGTTTTCTATAATTACTGTGAATTTCCTTTAAATAAAAACGCAGTGGCATAATGGATCAGGTGTAGATGGAACGTTCCACTCGTGTTTTTAGCCGTATCTCTGGCGTATGTGCATTTTGCATGTTTTCTTGCGAAAATACCCTTTATATTTACATTACACTAGCATAAAAAGACTATTTGACGTCCTTTTCGGTCAACGACCTGTTTCACAGAACGTAATACGGTGGTCTATGGTGCATTCCTGTCCAGAGTGTACTTCCTTCCACCTGTGCCCAGTGAAATTCTGAGAACAACACAGGGCTAACTTTTAAGTGATTGCCCTGATGGTACATCCAGATATGTCTTCTTCCAGATGGGCTTATCATGGCACCAGTTATTTAAAACTTCTAAAATCATTTTTAGCTATTTTTCTAGCCATTGCTCTGACCCCATTTGTGTTTTCTGTAACCCAGTGGTTCCCAAACCTTTTTGAAGTGCCTCCCTTTGGTAGATCAGAATACCCCCCTCCACTTTAGCATACGGACACATCTTTTGCTCCCAAACTCCATTGGAATGTATTGTAAACACTCTGATTCATAAAAATGGCACATTCTAGTTGAATATAACAAAATAAATTGACCAATCACCACTACAGTGGAATGACATGCATTATGTATCTTAAAAATTTCTGTCTGAGATTTTTCTGGCTCAAACACACACCCCACTTTGGGAACCATTGCTGTAACCCTTCCCACGTTGCCAGAGGAATAAAGGAATGTGGCTGTTCTATCACCTCCTTTCTACCACAGATTAAGTTTAACAGTGTAAGCTTAGGCTCATTAACCAAAATTTCATATCCCTTTTCCTGTCTTTACCAAGCATGCTTGTAACTCTGGGGCTGGCTGTAATTCGAATCTGTAATTACTGTGTTGGAGTGGCAGCTGCTGTTTGATTCTCCAGGAAATTAGTTGTATGAAATAAGGTTTTTTGCTATCACACAGGTTTATAGGCAATGGGCTGCTCAACAAAAGTGACTCCAAAGAAATCAGCTTGGTGAGAGCTAGGGGCTTGGGTTTGGCCAAAATGAGTCCAATGTGTTAGTAATGATAAACGCTTAATGTATTGTTCTTAAGAGAAAGCAGCCTGGCCTTATCGAACCTGCTGTTTTGGCCTGACTTTGTGTGGGTGTGTGTTTGATGTTAAAGCTGCTGTGATGTCCAGCCTGCTGTGCTTGTATCGTTCAGGAACTATGACTCACACTCGCTGTGTGTGCGTGTGTGTTTGTGTGAGTGCTCGCTCGTGCTCAGGTATTTCAGATCGAGAGTTTTTATTGGTTGCTTACCATGTAAGGGCATCTCATCAAAGTACATTCATTATGAGCTAATAATATTTAACCGAAAACTGTGGAATGAATGTCAGGAAAAGGACACTCTGTAACCAAGGGAACTGTGTAAGACCAGATGGAATAAGCAAAAGCAAGTAAGAAAATGAATAAGTAGGAAACAGATAACTACAGTACAATCAAACCCTACACAGGCGTAACTGTTACGTCTACAGTATTTCTCGCACCTTTCTTCAATCACTGCATAACCTCAAGCAAATTAAAACATGGACTATCTTCTCTAGTGCTCTTCTCCTGCAGACTGATGGGTATTGTAATGTGTAAAGGTGACGACGTGCTGTGAGCACCACAGAGCATGGTTAACACTGATAAGCAGAATGAAAGACAAATTAGCCCAAATACACAGGAGTCATTAGTCATGACGATACAGAGCAGGGGAGGTGAGGAACCTCATCCACAAGCATCCTAACAAAAGAGCTACACCAGTTACAGCTAAATCAGCTGTCTGAAGAGAAATTTATTGGTTAAATAAGTGGATTGTGCTGCAGCTGTACTTGGTTATATCCAAATAAATCTGATATACAGTGGCGGAAAAAAGTATTAAGTCAGCCACTGATTGTGCAAGTTCTCCTACTTAGAAAGATGACAGAAGTCTGTAATTTTCATCATAGGTACACTTCGACTATGAGAGACCAACTTAAAATAAAATCCAAGAAATCACATTGTAGGATTTTTTTATTTAATTGTAAATCATGGTGGAAAATAAGTATTTGGTCACCCACAAACAAGCAAACATGGGGGTGGAAACATTTGCTTTGGGGCTGTTTTTCTGCAAAGGGGACAGGACGACTGATCCGTGTTAAGGGAAGAATGAACGGGGCCATGTATCGTGGGATTTTATGCCAAAACCTAGTTCCATCAGTGAGGAGAGCATTGTGTCTTGCAGCATGACAATGATCCCAAACACATCGCTCAGGCAACGAATGAGTGGCTCTGTAAAAAGCATTTCAAGGTCCTGGAGTGGCCTAGCCAGTCTCCAGACCTCAATCCCATAGAAAATTTGTGGAGGGAGTTGAAAATCCGTGTTGCCCCAAAACATCACTGCTCTAGAGGAGATCTGTAGGGACAGTGAGTGCAAACCTGGTAAAGACTTATAGGAAATGTTGGACCTCTGTCATTGCCAACAAAGGTTATGTTGCAAAGTATTGAGTTGAACTTTTGGTATTGACCAAATACTTATTTTCCACCATAATTTACAATTAAATTCACACGATAGGAGAAGGATACAAAGATTTCAGAGGCTTGCAGTACCATTCAGAGCATTATTAAAAAGTGGAAAGTCTATGGTACTATCAACACCTTGCCTAGATTGGACCACCCCCGAGACCATTCATTAATTCATTCATTGTCTTGTCCACTTACCCTAGTCAGGGTCGCAGGAGAGCAGTTGCCTAGCCTGAGACACAGGGTGCAAGGCAGGAACAACCCTAGACGAGGCGCCAATCCATCTTACACACACTCTCATACACTAAGGGCACTTTGGAAACATCAATTAATAACACGTTTCTTTTGAATATGGGAGGAAACCTATGTAGACATGAGAAGAACATGCAAACTCCACACAGGTGGAGCCCAGGGTTGGGATATCATCCCCCAGACCAGTTTTTCTCAATTATGGTCATGGAGCCCCCCCTGCTCTGCACATTTTAGTTCTTTTCCTTTTTAAACACAACCACTTTAACTTAGTAATGGGCTTGTTAATGACCTTAGTGATTGGATCAGGTGTGTTGGGAGCAAGGAAAACACAAACGTTCAAAGCGGTGGGGCTCCATGACGAGGATTGAGAAACACTGCCCTAGACTGACTGACAGTGCCAAGAGAATGTTGATCAGGGAAGCTACCAAGAGACCAGTGACAACTGTGAAGGACTTCCAAGTCTTGATGGCTGAGATTGGTCATTTTGGGCACAACAATCTCACAAGCTTTTACACAAAGCTGGACTGTATGGCAAGTAGGCAGGCCTCTTCTGAAAAAGTGCCACACTGAGTCTTGTTAGTGGCAGCTGAGGTTTTATGGTCAGCTGAGACCAAGACTCAACGTTTTGAACTGAAATGTAACTGAAATGCCTCCTGCAATCTGCTGTAATCAGAAGATAGATATGCCATCTAAAAACCTTCTGGAGGTAGTGCTTTAGGAATGTGTCTGCCTAAAGAAAACAAGATTCATATTTTGTATATTTGTCCACATAGAACAGCAGGACTAAGGCCCAGATTAGAGGGGGAAATATATTGTAATTCCGTACATACATTGTAGGGTGTCTGTGACTTTTCCAAATATTGATATTTGGGGAATAGCATCAATGTTCAAATTTTCACCTGCTGCCAGTGTAATAAATTATACCAGTACCACTTATCTCTCAGAGTGCTTTCAAGCCCTTCAGCTACAGTACATCTGATGCTATATAAATCGATCAGCCATAACATTAAAACCTCTGACAGGTAAAGTGAATAACATTGACAGTGTGATGCTTTGGGGAATGTTCTGCTAGGAACCCTTGGGTCCTAGTATTCATGTGATTGTTACTTTGACATGTACCACCTAGCTAAACATTGATGCAGACCAAGTACCAACCGTATCCGTAATGGCATAATGCAACATGTTATGCTGCAAAAATTGTTCAGGAATGATTTGAGGAATGCGGCAATGAGTCACAAATCAGTCAAGCATCTGTAGGATGCTGAACAAAAACAATTCCAATCCACGGAGGCCCCTCCTCACAACCTACGTGACTTACATCAGGGGCATGCAGACATTTCTTAGGAAAATGTGGAGTCACGGGCGGTCCCAGGAAAAAACGTACTGTGAAATTTGACAGTAGGACCATGAAGTGGCCAAATTACCAACAACATTCATAGTACAACTGTGAAATAATTCATGATCAGTTCATAGTCGACCAAGTTTACAGTTGTACTATGAAATTTCACAGTAGAATCATGACGTGGCCAAATTACCATCAAAAATTCATAGTATAACTGTGAACTTCATGGTCAAACTGTGAAAGTTCACATTAAAACTGTCAAGCAATTGATGAAAATTCACAGTTCATCTTTCCTGGGATATGTTATCTACTGCAACATATAATGATTTCCATTAAGACAGCCTTTATTAATGTTTAACTCGAGCATTTTCTGTATGCTGTGTAAAAAAATGGCACTTATCACACTGAATTCGGTTTTTAAAAATCGCCAACGTGCCTGAAATCTTCTGTATTAACTTTCTGTTTTTCGTTTCCTGGGCGTCGTCATGACTGGACAAAATGACCGTTGAAACCGGCAAACGGCTGAGGCGTTTTTGCGCAATGGCGACACCTACTGTTCACCAATACTGTTGTTTTTTAAAACTTACTTAATTCATATACTTTTTAGCTATGTACCTAAAATATAAAGTATTTTCCACTAATGTCTTGGTTCCGGGTACCACAGGACACCACCTTCAGAGATATTGTGGAGTCCATGCCTCAGCTGCTCAGAGCGTGGGCGGTACGAGGGGGACCTACACAGTTTTACACAGGTGGTTTAAGTGTTAGGTTTATATAGGGCTTTTCATCAAGTCCTCATTGTGAGTAAAGAAAATAGCACTTGACAGACTCCTTCAATTTGGCACTTCACCCTCAATTAGTGATTTCATAATTTTCAGGAGATCATATTTAATCTGATATGAGGCGACTGTTTTGACATGTTTAAAAACGAGCAACGTTGTTGCCCTGTGTTGTTTATGAGTAATCAATTTTCCTATTTGCTGTAGGTGGACAGATAAAGGCGTTTTAATGCTTAAATATTATGCTTCATATTAAATTTTGTTACAGTATACACAGATACACATTCATATTTTGCTACAGATTTTCGCCAAGTAGAAAAACAAGAAAAGCAGATTTATTATGATGACACAAAGTACGACAACATACTTTAATTCTAAGTTGACTGAATAACTATGATTTCAATATGTAGCCAGATTTAGCGGAGCCACTCTGGATTATCTGAAACTTCTCTGACAAGGTTAGGCAATTAAAAGCCAAACATAGTGTGCTACTGATGATTCATAGCTCACAGCTTTAATGACAAAGCGAGAAAATGAGCAAACGAGAGAGAGAGAGAGGATTTGAAGTTCTCAATATGCAAGCCATTGACTCAGTAGAGAGCTGAATAATTGGCTATATGTATTACCTCTTTAAATCTGCCTCAGTTGGGTAATAGATATAGATGGACAGGGGTTGGCTGACGAACCCATGCAGCCCTAGTGAGGTGAAAAATAATTTGAAGTCAGTGAAAACAGTCTCACATCCAAGATTGTATTTGAGGTCATACTGTGTTTGGTCCCTTTGTTGTATTAGAGTCATCATTGCTTTCAAATGTTGTTTGCTGTTCACTGGAACATACAGGAAGGCATTAAAAATCTGCTTATTGTTTCTGGATCTCATAATGCCATTAACCAATCACGTGCCATTACACTCAGATCATTTTCTCAAATTTACATATATATATAGTTGCAAAAGGGTCTTGCTCAAGGACCAAACAGTAGCCAGCTTTAGTTGTGCCCATATTATTATCATATTTAAAAAATGTTTGATTGTACTCAACATGAGCTGCGTAGAATTGCAGGTTTCTAAGGACTTCCATTACCTTTCTCGTTCTCACCTGTTCTCCCCATAGATGAGGGCGGCATTGTTTGCATGGCGGACTCCACCATCACCGTGGATGACATTGAAGGGGAGCTGTTCAAAATCGAGAGGATAAGAGATGTGCTGGTGCGGAGAGAATCCGAGCTGAGATACATGTGAGCCATCTTTCATTACATTAAAGATATACGATCTGCCATTTGGGTCTGGTAGAGACTCGAATTCATTAAATAAGAGGCAAATATTATATTTCATCACATCTTACTTGCCTGATGGCTCATTAGGAATGAAAAACTGCAGCCATTCCACAAATCCCTATATCTCAGAGTGTGCTCACATTCACAGAGATGACTCATACTTGACTTTTCAGAGTGACGTGAATGTTCCTGAGAGCAGGTGGAAGGAATAGAGAGAAGACGAGAAAGAGGGAGAGGATTAAAGCATCCGTGGAAACTGTATGCAGGGTGATGTGTACACTTGGCAGTTCTTTCATATAACGTTGGTCGTCAAGCTTGCAACTATAAATCAGCACATGTAACCTAAAATCAAATTAAAGGCTTGTTTTAATGACAATACTAACAAAAACATCAACAGACCCACCTATTTCCACTCAGGAGAATATAAAGACTGTACAGTTGAAGACCTAAAGTCCGTGAAGCTATCCATCAGAAGTGCTGACAACATTAACATATAGGGGTGGTAGCAACCAGGGGTTCTCTATTCGAAGATGGTTAGCAATATTTGACTAGAAAATTGGGAATTTCAGAAATGTACCCCTAACTGACTAGGCAGTTTTGGCATGTGTTGAGGCTGCCTTCAAATGATTATACCAAGTCAGGGCACCCCTGGTAAGGTGCTTGTAATTGTCCTGCCCTGGTGACCCACGGGATGGTGAAACTCAAAAGAAGGGCAAATTCCCTGGTGAGCCAAACAACAAAGATGGAAACTGGAGTCCAGGATGTATTCCAGATTCAAGTAATGCTATTCTTAAGAAAACCATTCCAGATGGAACCGTGGAAAGACAGGAAGTTATAGATGCCCTCTTGATTAGAATGAATTCCAAGAAGAAATACTTTTCTAGATTTATGTAATAAAAAATTGCACGAGGCAACTACCATAGTCACACTACACAACCCTCCATTTTCCCCACTAGCAGTCACAATCTTCAGTGCTTAAAGGTTCCCATGGTTACCACTGATCAGCCTCACCTGTTCATAATTTAGCCCTCATTAATCATTACGAATTCCTTGCCTCATCTCAATCTAGTTCCAAAGGTGGTGTACTGAAATTCTAACGTTGTATTCCATTGGATATTCATGACTCATAACTAATTCAGTTTTTGGCTCTGCTGTTTGAATGGTTTGGAAACACCTCTTTGGATTTGTCCTTACATTTTGCCCTTAATTATATCCTGCACCTGGATCCTACCTGCGTTTGGCAGGTATAAAGGGCGAATTGGGTAGAATTTGGAATTAGATACATGGAATTACAGTTCATGTACACCTACTTAAAGTCCTGAATCTTCACTGAATTCCAGCAGAAGTGGTCACACACTGTTCTCAACAACAAAGCACAGTGACGAGTCCATTGAGATGTATACACTTCCAGGAGGACCATCACTTGCCTTTTAACGTCCATCCAATCAACGTCTCTTGGCTTTAATGGACGTGGTCTTAAAATCATAAGAAATTATCATATGAAATAAAAATGTCTTTTGACTCCAGATGTAGTGCCATAAACAGAGTAAAAATGGCAAAAACACTGTACAGTGCTTCCCAATGTATGACGTTAGAGTATACAATACTGTACTGAACTCTAATGACCATATTTTACTTAATAATTATTACATATTTCTATGTTAATTGCTTATTAATGTACTGGCATTGTATTATTATTGATTTGTTGTGCGCTATTTTGCATTTTGCTACTATTGCTCAGTTGGACACACAAACCAATCAGTGCTGTATGTGCAAGACAAAAAATTGGCATCCTGAATAGGGTTGTTCCCTGCGCCCTCTGTCGCTGGGTAGGCACTGGCTTTCCCGCAGCCCTGAGCAGGAATGAGCATTTAAGAAAATTAATGAATGATGTATGTGCCTCCTTTGGTCGGTGAGTGTATGAAGGCAATGGACAGTCAATGCATTAGACATAGAGAAGTAACTCAGCGGATCAGCTAGGGGTAGGGTGGGGTGGCAGGAAAACCTGGCTCTGCAAACAAGCTGCCACTGTTGGGCCTTTAAGCAATTCCCATAGCCTTCAGCACAGCTCTGTTGTAAGTCACTCTGGAAAAGGGCATCAAAAATATTGAAAGAAACAAAATATTCAACAATGGCACTCAATAAGTGTGTTGCTACAAACTGAACTCGCATGGAGAAACGTCAAATGTAGAATAATAACACGTAGAAATGTCAGTGTAACTCAATGACCTGGCTGCTAAGCACAAAAGGATATTCACCACAGTGTTTTTGGAAAGGCCATCAAACAAAAAATACAAACAAAAAGAAATGCTTTTTGTCAAAAGCTAAGAGTTTGCTTTTAAGGTGCAAATACAAGCTTCCTGTCCCTCTGTGCTCATTGACTGTGGTGGCTTTCACATTCTATTGGACAATTAAAAATCATTCACCGTGTTCCTTCCTGGACTACTGGTCAATCTTCAATCTCAGCTCTAATTGCCTTTGGTGAAAGCAGGAACAGAAAGATCTAGAATCCATCGGTCTACACGTGTCCCACCTGAATGCAGAACCTTTCTGAGTTCTTCAACAGGCACAAGTCTGCTTAGATTAAACCCATTCATCTGTTGGCCTATTGACCATTCTAAACTTGCATAATGCAGTACTACAGTCTGTAATTGTAGAACTACAAAGTGCTTCTATGTAGTACCTTGACAGTCTTTTCATAGAAGAATACACAAATAGTGTGTTTATTGTATAATGTCTAAAAATATGGCAGTTATGTATTTTTTATAAAGCCTTACATGATTAAATTACTCTGTTGAATAATCTGTATATGTGATAGGATGGTCACATGACATGTATGTCTGTATTGATACATGATATTTGTTGCAGATATATTCAGTTATTGAAAAGAAAAATAATTGGGTTGCACTCAATTCATGTCATGTTGATTACCCAGTGTGTGTGTGTGTGTGTGTGTGTGTGTGTGTGTGTGTGTGTGTGTGTGTGTGTGTGTGTGTGTGTACCTTGTCTTGCTATAATTGTGAGAACCAAAATATCCTCACAATGATAGGAAAACCTGGATTTTTGACTTGTGAGGACCAGTTTTTCAGTCCTCACTTCTTTAACTGCTTTTTTTTGTTGTTTTTTTTTACAAAAACAGTAACTTTTATTTGAAAAACCAAAAGAGCCAAAAGACTTTTTTGGTTACTGAGGTTAAGGTTAGGTGCAGGTGTAGCATTACTTAGCTGCAGTAATCCTTCATTGTCATTCGTGTCAATGGAAAGTCCTCACAAGTATAGTAAGACAAGTGTGTGTGTTTGTGTGTGTCTGTGTGTGTGTTTACTCATTTCTGACCTCTGACTCAAAATGTGAGAACTGATTTGAGAGCAAGAAAATCATCAGAATCACAATGAGTCATCGTGAAAATGAGGTCACAGAGGGTTCTGAGGTATTTTAGCAAACAACAATACATAGATTCTCTCACTGAATAATCTCTAACATCCATAATGCCTGCAATTTGCAGACGCTGTCTTTTTTTAAAGCATATGTTGGAAAATTAGAGCTACGTTATTAGTCATATTATTTTTTTCAATTGGTATAAACATAACAGAAACTTTCTAGAGAACCATTAGAGGGTTTGAAATCAGAGACAAACTTCCTCTGTACATCACCCCTGTTTAACATTAAAATATGTATTTAACAATAAAATACTCAAAACATGCCGGAATGTTTTGTTTAGTTTTGTTTTTGGTACTGTAAAGATCTCTTAAAGGGATTTAGTCTGATGTATGTAGCCTATCTTATGTTATGTTTGACCATAATGACAATATATAATTATTTCTCAGTGTCTTTATTAGAACACAACCAAAATACAGGAAAATTGGCATGCAGTATTAGAAATGTAAAAATCTGTAAAAAACAAACAAACAAAAAAACCAGCTTCTATAGGCAAGTATTTAGTGTGACCTCCTTTTACAGTTGAGTAATAGCAGCATCTGGCAGCTTCATCGGATGCCAAGTTGACCCTTCTACAGTCTGAAGGAGCTTGATCAGGAATGGTCTTTTTGGAAGAGTAGCAGTCAAGAAACCACTTTTTGGAAGGGGAACAGAGTAAAAAGATATAATAAAGCTCACAAAGATTGGATTGAAGATCATTCAAAAAGAGTATTATGGAGTGACAAATCCAAGTTTGAAGCTTTTGGGTCCAGTCTTTGACAGTATGTTATATATATAGTCATTAAATGGTATATATAATGGTATATTGAATTAGTAAACAAATCTAATGGTGGCTTAAGACTTTTGCACAGTACTGTATGTGGTATTTACATTCCCAGGAAAGCTTGTGAACTCAAAACATGTCAGGTCTGTGGACTTTTTTTTGCTAAAAATATAATTTATGTCCATTTGGTTCCAAACAAAACAACCAAAACCTCCAACGGTTTCTCTAAAATAGCATTGAACGACGGGGTGGCACCTCTCAGCTGCAGAATCTGGGTTCGAGTCTCAGCCTGACTATTGCCTGTGCAGAACTTGTCTACATGGATTTCCTGTGGGTACTCTGGATTTCTCCCACTTTCCAAAGACATGCAGTCATATGGTGTCTCTAGTGTGCCCCAATCTGAGTGACTAAGTTGCTGTGTGTGTGCCATGTGATGGACTGGTGCCCGGTTGAGGGGTGGTTCACGCCTTGTGCCCTGTTGCTGCCAGTTAGACCCAGGGACCACAAGCCTTCACCAGGCTTCCACAGTGCAAAGAGTGCGTGAATGGGCGTTAAAACATGAATATCGGTAAAGACATAGTACTAATTTGACTGGAACAATACCCCAAAGTGTGTTTTTGTCTTGATTTATAAACGTCTTTAATAATGTAAGCATAATGTAAGTATAAACTGAAACCATGTCCCATTTTATTATAACTTTAGTATGCAATTAACACATTTGCTCTAATGGGAGAATATGTTCTGCTTTACTTACCGCTAATCGGTGCAGTGCGACACATTGTGGTTTACAATAACACAGTGCTGCCACCTAAAGGAAAAACGACGTATTGCAATATAATGCGGAACATCTCTACACGTATTCTGAGAGCAACTGGTGAAACGTTGAAAGTTTGGACACCAGGATGGATTTGGACATGCATTTAAGCACTCCACCTTGGCACCTTATTATAATAAGGTTCTATGTACATTTCCACTAAATTGAACTTTGTGATAATAAGTTGTGATTATTCTCTTTGTCTATTTGATTTGTTTCAGGATGGATGACATTCAGCTATGTAAGGAGATTACCAGACTGAAAAAGGAACTGCAGAAATTGGTCTCAATCCCAGGCAAGCACTCAAAATGAATTTGTGCATACCTGTTGTGTTTTGTGCATACCTATAATTTTGTTGCCAGATGCAGTACAGGTGTGCGCCCTTAAACGACCACATTACATTACCATAGTCACATGGTCTTTTTATGGTATTGTAACATAAATATAAAGGGCATTCTCACAAGAAAACTGCATGCAAACAAGTGGAACGCTGTAGCCTAGGTGAATACAGCAGTCATTTTTCTAAGTTATACTTGAGTGCACTATCCATTTTTTTTGCTGCATCATCAATAAAAAAGCTTTTTAAGTTCAATGATCTCACAAAAATATATATTGGGACTTGCAATGGCAAACTGATATACTGTATACTGTGTAACTATGAATGGATTGTGATCTACTGTGGCTTTTCTGTGACCAAATTTTGGCTTGACAGATAATGACAAATCCAATGAGGACAAGCAACGGGAGGAGGAGCTGCTGCAGCAGATCCATAAACTGGTGGAGACCCGAGACTTTCTGGTTGATGATGTGGAGTTTGAGAGGCTCAGGTCAGAGCATTTAGAGCAGAACTCAAAAGCTGTTGTGGTGCACTGTGGTGCTTGAATGTTTCTCAGCCGTTTTCTGCATACATATGACCTAAAACATCATCAGATTTTCCTGAAAAGTCCTAAAAGTAGATAAGCAGAACCCAGTTAAACAGACGAGACAAAAATATACTTGGTAGAACAAAGTATGTAGAGAAACAGATGGACTACGGTCTCTAAGTGCAGTGACAACTAAAACTTAAATAAAGAATAAGCAGAATATAAATTGAAAAAAATATAGAACAACTTTTGCACAGTACTGTATTTGAAGCTACACAGTTGCTATTGGTTTATGCGACTAAGTTTTTGGCTAGGGAGCTTATTACAAATGAAAGGCTGGATGCTGAAAGTGGTCCAAAATCAGTCAGACATTAAATGTCAGTGGCACTAAGTAAGGTGTTTAGTGGTACAGATAAAGAGAGAATGATTAAAATATATCAGAGGCTTTCAATCATTGAAACGTTCACTGTCCGATGAAAAGGACAGTAAAATAAACGAGTTGGGTTTTATGTAATTTACATGGGAATCCGTGGAGAAGTGAGTTATGAGTTTATCTGTTTTTATGTGTTTGTGAGCTAATTAGTGTGTAATCACGTCCGCTTGTTTCTTGTGCACATATCACTACCCATTTGTTGTTCATGCACACATTTCTGCCTTCACACAGAGAGCGAGAAGAGGACAAAGAGATGGCTGAATTCTTACGAGCAAAGTTTCCCACAAGCTCCGCCAAAAAAAGTAAGAATGTGTGTGCGACACAGTGCCGTGTTCACGATACAGAGCTAATGCACACTTGAACCCTATTATCGGAATGGACTTGTAACAGGGGGCACCCCTGATCCGGCACGAACTGAACGCCGATTGAGACGGACAGCATAAACCCAAGACCAGAACTGTTTACCCTTTTGAGACAGAAGGGGCATGCCCTATTCTGCCACAATGAAAAGTATTGGGCAAACACCAGGACTTGTCCACCCATGTGTGACGAAACAGACATCCCTACTCTGTACCATTCATCACATTCAGTTCTCTGTTCATGCCAGGTCAGGGGTGCCCCTCCATTTACAGTACCTCACTCCAGAAAACGGTTCCTATAGCAACTATTCAGATGATGTGAGCCTATTTCTTAGGGGAAAACCTCTATCTGGGTCCTGTATATACAAAATCCGGCCTATTTTAAATTATGACAGCTTAATACGGTGCTTTCGGGGGGAATTCTGATTGTCCCTGCTGCCTGTCTGTTATCTGTGTATTGGATGAGGCTTGACCTTTATAACAAGCACCTCATTCTTTACGTGTACCACACAGTGTCACAGTGAGTTTCTCCCAAAATTAACCACTGAATAAAAGAAAAGTGGAGAGTGTCGGTAGAGGTGAGAAGCCATTTTGAACGGCATCTACTTTTGTTATTTTGCCGATCATCATGTAGAAGGTTAGGGGTTCGAATAGTGAAGGAGGGGATTAAGATGCTATATATGCTGTAGTGGGAATTTGGATAACTGGGTTCGACTGTAATTCTCGGTGAACCCATTAAAATCAGTTGGTCCTTAAAAGTGAAACTTAATTAATAGCTTATGAAGCTCTAAACTTGGATTCGTCAGGGCTCATCAGGTCTGAACTCGCTGCAGGTGTGACAGTCAGGCTCGGAGAAGGTGAAGCTGGTGTAACATCAATATAGAAGCACACAGGCACAAACAGGGGAAATGCAGAATTGCCCCCCAAAAGGGGTAAAAAGAAGAAACGGGAAAAAGTGGACTTCAACGTAAAATGGGTAACTAGGGCCGGACTCTAACAATATGGTCATTATGCCATTGCTAAAACAATGGTATACAGTGGGGCAAAAAAGTATTTAGTCAGCCACTGATTGTGCAAGTTCTCCTACTTAGAAAGATGACAGAGGTCTGTAGTTTTCATCATAGGTACACTTCAACTATGAGAGACAAAATGAGAAAAAAAACAGGAAATCACATTGTAGGATTTTTAAAGAATTTAACTATCAATCATGGTGGAAAATAAATATTTGGTCACCCACAAACAAGCAAGATTTCTGGCTCTCACAGACCTGTAAGCTCTTCTGTCCTCCACTGGTTACCTGTATTAATGGCACCTGTTTGACCTCATTATCTGTATAAAAGACACCTGTCCACAGCCTCAAACAGTCGGACTCCAAACTCAACCATGGCCAAGACCAAAGAGCTGTCGAAGGACACCAGGAAGAAAATTGTAGACATGCACCAGGCTGGGAAGAGTGAATCTACAATAGGCAATCTCCCTCGATCTGGGGCCCCACGCAAGATCTCATCCCATGGGGTCAAAATGATCATGAGAACGGTGAGCAAAAATCCCAGAACTACACGGAGGGACCTGATGAATGACTGCAGAGAGCAGGGACCAAAGTAACAAAGGCTACCATCAGTAACTGGCTGGGTCTTCCAGCATGACAATGATCCCAAACACATCTGCATGGAGGAATGGGCCAAAAAAACAGCTACAGTGTGTGCAAACCTGGTGAACACTTACAGGAAACGTTTGACCTCTGCCATTGCCAACAAAGGTTATGTAACAAAGTATTGAGTTGAACATTTGTTATTGACCAAATACTTATTTCCACCATAATTTACAATTAAATTCTTTAAAAATCCTACAATGTGATTTCCTGGATTTTTTTTTCTGATTTTGTCTCTCATAGTTGAAGTGTATCTTTCTAAGTAGGAGAACTTGCACAATCAGTGGCTGACTAAATACTTTCTTGCCCCATTTGCCCCACTGTATGTATTACCTAAGATGATGGCCTAAGACCTTCACACAGTACTGTATTTCTGATAAATGTATTAAACCATTAATGATGAATTACGTTTTGAGACCTTACGAGCAACACTAGTGGATTATTTGAAAAGGTGCCCAAACACTCACTCAATCCCATACCTAGTTAATTCAATTCAGGGTCATGGGTGACTGGTGCCTACCCGGCAGCACAGGGCACAAGCAAATGTGTCTTTGAAATGTGGACAGAAACCAGAGTATCCACAGGAAACACACAGGTATAGGGAGATCATGAAAACTCCACACAGCCAGGGCCATGGCTGGGACTTGAACCCGTGTCTCTGGATCTGTGAGGCACTAACCACTGTGCCACTTTGCCACCCAATGGTGGTATATTGTTATTTAATAATTCATTGAGTTCATCTGTCTCTCTCTTAACCAGGTACAAATCAGAGGAGACGACTGACCTCAAGGGCCCAGCAGACGTCTTCTCCAAAAGTGACCAAGGCTGGCCTCACCCTGCTTAAAGAATGCTGCGGTTTTACATGCTCTGTCATGTAGAGAAAGAAGGAAAGTAACTGAGTTAGTAAGAGATGTTCAGATGATGTTATACAGACAGCCAGGAGACCATTTCTTTTGAGAAAGAGGCCTTTTATCTTTTGAGGTACTGAGGATTCTTGTATGTGCAAACTGTAAGTATTTTAAAAATTAATGACACATTATGCAAATTGATGCAAGTTCATCCATTACACAGTGATATATGTATGTGTGTGTGTGTGTGTGTTTCTGCTATGAAGAGATGTAGGACACCACAGCGAAGAGCAGAATCATATATTTGTAACAATATTTTTCCACTATGGTCTGTCCTGTGAATACACGCCACAGTCTATATCACATCAGATACTTCGTTTGCCAGTGTAAAATATGCAGTGTGAGGTTCTGATACCTGGTTACTGAATAGATCTCCATTTCAAGTCAGCTGAAGCAAGAGCACGTCCTTGTGCCCGGCAGTCAAGAGTGAGGGAGTGCAAGAATTGCAACACGAGGAGGAGTAGGAAGAAAGAGATTAGATTACAAACCAGCCAAGCAGAATCAAAGACACTAGACTGTGGGATTGTCCAAACAGAATCTAGAACTGCTGTTAAAAGGGAATGCAACATTCATGCCATGCTTTCCGTCTCTCCCTGTGCTGCTGTATGTGATTTGGAGATTGTTAGATCATTTGTGACGTTCAAGATCAAGTCAAGATCAAGCACAATAAATAAACATGGCTTGTTTATTAATTCATCCAGATATGCTGCATAATATAATAAAACACAGTTTAGACATGTGATGAATTCTATGTCCAGTTCTACTTATTTAATTTGTGATTGTGACATATAAAGCGAGATAAACGTGATTGGTATGTTTTGTGGCCGGCCTTTACTGCAGCAGATTATAAAGGATTAAAAAAATGATATTTTTCAGTAAATGAGCTTTGATATATGGTGTACAGTGGTGCTTGAAAGTTTGAACCCTTTAGAGTTTACTATATTTCCACGTAAATATGACCTAAAGCATCATCAGAGTTTCACACAAGTCCTAAAACTAGATGAAGAGAACCCAGTTCAACAAATGAGACAAAAATATTATACTTGGTCATTTATTTATTGAGGAAAATGATCCAATATTACATATTAGTAAGTGGCAGAAGTATGTGAACCTCTGCTTTCAGTATCTGGTGTGACCCCCCGTGCAGCAATAACTGCAACTAATTGTTCCTGTAACGGTTTATCAAGTCCGGCACACCGGCTGGAGGAATTTTAGCCCATTTCTTCGTACAGAACAGCTTCAGCTCATGTGGATGTTGGTGGGTTTCCTACATTAAACTGCTCGTTTAAGGTCTCCACAGACATTTCGATTGGATTAAGGTCAGGACTTTGACTCGGCCATTCCAAAACATTCACTTTATTCTTCTTTAACCATTCTTTGGTAGAACGGCTTGTGTGCTTAGGGTCGTTGTCTTCCTGCATGACCCACCTTCTCTTGAGATTCAGTTCATGGACAGATGTCCTGATATTTTCCTTTAGAATTCTCTGATATAATTCTGAATTCATTGTTCCATCAATGATGGCAAGCCGTCTTGGCCCAGATGCAGCAAAACTGGCCCAAACCATGATACTACCACCATCATGTTTCACAGATGGGATAAGGTTCTTGTGCTGAAATGCAGTGTTTTCCTATCTCCAAACATAACGCTTTTCTTTTAAACCAGAAAGTTCTATTTGGTCTTATCAGTCCACAAAACATTCTTCCAATAGCCTTCTGGCTTTTCCACGTGATCTTTAGCAAACGGCAGACGAGCAGCAATGTTCTTTTTGGAGAGCAGTGACTTTCTCCTTGCAACCCTGCCATGCACACCATTGTTGGTCAGTGTTCTTGTGATGGTGGACTCATGAACTTTAACACTAGCCAATGTGAGAGAGGCCTTCAGTTGCTTAGAAGTTACCCTGGGTCCTTTGTGACCTCGCCAACTATTACACGCCTTGCTTTTGGAGTGAACTTTGTTGGTCAAGCACTCCTGGGGAGGACAACAATGGTCATGAATTTGTACACAATCTGTCTGACTGTGGATTGGTGGAGTCCAAACTCTTTAGAGATGGTTTTGTAACCTTTTCCAGGCTGATGAGCATCAACAACTCTCTTTCTGAGGTCCTCAGAAATCTCCTTTGTTTGTGCCATGATACACTTCCACAAACTCACTTATATGTAATATTGGATCATTTTCCTCAATAAATAAATGACCAAGTATAATATTTTGTCTCATTTGTTTAACTGGGTTCTCGTTATCTTCCTTTAGGACTTGTGAAAATCAGATATTGTTTTAGGTCATATTTATGCAGAAATACAGAAAATTCTAAAGGGTTTACAAACTTCCAAGCACCACTGTATGTGGGTGGCACATGGAACTAAGCTGTTGCTACAAGTACTTTTATCATTTATTAAAAGGTATTTCTTCTAGAACTGCCATTGTGTTGAGATTTTCACCTTGTTTGTATGACTTCTGCCAATGACAGGCTTGTGAACTCTAGATGCTGTTTAGTTGCAGAGATTCTTCAGCAGCTAGATGCTGGAATTCTGTGTTTTTCACTTTCTGCTTTTACACACACACACACACACACACACACACACACACACACACACACACACACACAAGCTTAGTCATCCTGAGATAACATTTGTACGCTACCATGGATGTTATGTAAATGTCTTTTTTCTCTGCACTGTCTGTCTTATATGAATGAATGTTCAAAACATTTAAATCCCAGCTTAAAGAGAAAATGGGTAAGGCAAGGAAAAAAGAAGAATGTAAAATCTGTTTTGTATTCTACTACGCTTCTATTGAATCGCTGTAACTCCACAGCTTTCATATTGTAATGCACTGTAATAGACATTTCTATGACTATACACAACTGTGTTCTCTCTGAGAAATACAAGATGTTCACATTCTCAGTTTTTAGCGCATACTTCAACATGGCTACAGATAAAAGCACTACACAGTATATTTGTGGAGTCTCTGATGTCTTACCAAGTGGTTGTGCATGCAACAACTTATAAAGTTCATAAACATGTCCAAGCTAAAGGTGCAAAAGGCACTGCACACATATGTTCATGCTTATAGTTTAATCTCCTACAATGCTGCCAAAAGTCTGATACTCATTTGTCTGACTGTGAGAAAGACGAATATGCAGAGGCCAAGCTAATACCTCTGAGTTCAGAAGAAGGGACATAGAAGCCTGTTTTATCCTGTTTCTCTGGCTTTTGAGTCAAGCCTAAATACATTCCATACTAATGCTGTACTGTTTTTGTCATTTTGTCTGTTTAATGTTATGTATTTAACCCTTGCACACATCATAATTGCTATTTATTGAACATAATAAAATGTGTTATAGAAAAAAATAATTCATGTCTGAGTTGTGTAATGCAGCCCTGAAGTATGATTTAGATGAGTATGATATACAAACAAATCTGTAAAAAAAGTTTGTATTATAAAAACTAATAAGTGTTTCAATTACTGGTCTAAAAATGAATTGTTTGTTTCACGTAAATGAAATGATTTAAACCGTATAATAAAATGAAACCCTACAGATATTTATGCTCTTACTTGGATTAAGGACCTTCAAAATGGCGGGCTGTAGCGCTACCCCACTACACCATGATACTTGCAGTCAAATACTAAGAACATACTAACTACATAATTCAAGCTGGTAGATTTGTTATTTGTTGAAATTACGCGACGCAAGTACGTTTTCAAAAATTAATACATTTTAATGAATATAGGGCTAGTTGGATTTGCTGTTGCCGTGCATAAAACTGGAAAATTAGCGGCCTCTATCGTTTTTTAGGTAGAACTGCACGTAAACGTCAAGTTAAGTATTTAGTGAGTTACAACTGAGTCAGAATACTCTTAAATTTACGGACGATTTTAAGTACTATGTTAGTTACAAAGGGCTTTAAGAAACATTTTGGGAAAGTCACCCCCAATGTGTGCAACCAACAACAGAGTGTTTAGCTTTACAGTCAAGACGGGGCTCTGTGCTAGCCAACCAAACTTTGTTTGTTTAGTTGTCAAGCTATTGCTATTTATGGGCTTTGTCCTAGGAGTACGGGGCAAAAAGCTGATCATCTCCACTGTTTCTCTATGGCGATTCCATGCCCGAAGTCTTCATATTATGAATCTGTAAGCAGTGACTGTGGCTGAAATAAGAGATTGCTAATTAGAGGGGCTGTCTACAGAGTTTTGGCAATATAATGCATTTATAATGTGGATGAATGGTAAAACCTGTTCCCTGCCTTGTTCTGTGTTTTGCCTTGAGACACTGTGCTGGCACTAAGATGAGTCATAGGGAGAGTAGGGAGTTGATTGTAATGCATGGAGGAAGGTCTGCAGTGCCTTTAAATGATACATATAACATTCATTCTGAGTGAAGGTCATAGTTTAATAATAATGCATAACATGCACTTTATCCTATCTCTGTTTGTTATGAGGCTTGTTTCAGTCTGGCGTTAAATTCTAATGACTGTCTGTTGATGATCAACCTCTTTAAAGCATAATAGCTGCAGAATCAGTGTGTAATAGCATCATTATTTGCACACTACATTTAATTGCGCTCTTATATACACTCTGCTCTCACCTCGCCTCTTTCCATAGACACCCATGGAGCTCATCCATAATGAGACTTCAAATCACTAGGGATTCAAAGTCTATCAAGCCCAGATAACCATAACTCAATTAATGTGCATAACCTGAGCACTGTGACTTCTACAGGGCCTCATTTTCCTTAGAAGGTTGTCAAGGTTACAGTGAATCACACATGAATCACAGATTACATCACTGTAACTTCCTCTGCACTTAATTTGCAATGCATATTGGAGCTGATTAGTAAATTACGTTGAGTTAACGAGGATACTAGAGCTGGTTTAATTGAAGTGTCATTAGGTGCATAACAACGCATAATTAAAGTTTTGTTTCCTGAACTTTTTGGTGTATTTTATGGATTTTGCTGCTGATCACCTTAAAGGTTTTGCATCAGGTTGCCAGTACCAAAGATGAAGATGTTGAAATGCATGAATCAGATGTGGAAACCCAGAGTTTAAATGACTTGGTCAGGTGCTTTGTCGAAAGCTAAAGCAGAAATGCTTGAATCAGTATAGAAAAGATGGGTTTGGTGTAATATACAAAATTTCCAGTGTTGTTCAGCCGATTTCTTCCATTTCTGTCAGAAACTCTGGCTTCTTTTTATGCCATTTGATGTCTTCCTAGGTCTGTCTGTAGGTTTCCTTTTATAACCTTCCCATTTTTTTATATTTGCACCAAATTTTAGACACAACTGACTGGGAACAACCAACATCTTTTGCCACACTGTGTTGGATTTCCTTCTTGGAGGAGTTTTATAATCCTTTCCATTGTTTCAACTGACAACTCTATTGTTGGGGCCATGTTTCTTTGAATTAGGGTAAGTCCTTAGTTTGAGATGGTATGTAAGCACTCGCTTTTATCTGCAGACTAATTTGCAGTTTTATATATGTTATTATTTTTTAGAAAGTAAAAATTACAAGGCAATTCCACAATTTCTTTTATCTGACTGATTCAATGATTTTTGCCTTTCCATCAACTAAAATACTTTGTTTGATGTATGCTTCACAAAGCCAGAAGATTCAGCTATTAAATTGTTTGGTGTCATATCTGCGATGTTTATGTGCTAGAAAGCAAAACTCTGGGTGAACATCTCTGTGTAGTGATTCTGTAAGCCAGATGTACAGTGGGGCAAAAAAGTATTTAGTCAGCCACTGATTGTGCAAGTTCTCCTACTTAGAAATATAAGAGAGGTCTGTAATTTTCATCATAGCTACACTTCAACTATGAGAGACAAAATGAGAAAAAGAAAATCCAGGAAATCACATTGTAGGATTTTTAAAGAGTTTAATTGCAAATTATGGTGAAAAATAAGTATTTGGTCAATAACAAACGTTCAACTCAATACTTTGTAACATAACCTTTTTTGGCAATGACAGAGGTCCAACGTTTCCTCTAAGTCTTCACCAGGTTTGCACACACTGTAGCTGGTATTTTGGCCCATTCCTCCATGCAGATCTCCTCTAGAGCATGACTGTTGCTGGGCAACACGGACTTTCAACTCCCTCCCCAAATTTTCTATGGGGTTGAGGTCTGGAGACTGGCTAGGCCACTCCAGGACCTTGAAATGCTTTTTTATGTAGCCACTCCTTTGTTGCCCGAATGGTGTGTTTGGGTGAGTTGGGTTTTTACCAAAAAGTTCTATTTTGGTTTCATCTGACCACATATTCTCCCAATCCTCTTCTGGATCATCCATATGCTCTCTGCCAAACTTCAGATGGGCCTCTACATGTACTGGCTTAAGCAGGGGGACACGCCTGGCACTGCAGGATTCGAGTCCCTCTCAGCGTAGTGTGTTACTGATGGTAGCCTTTGTTACTTTGGTCCCAGCTCTCTGCAGATCATTCATCAGGTCCCTCTGTGTAGTTCTGGGATTTTTGCTCACCGTTCTCATGATCATTTTGACCCCACAGGATGAGATCTTGCGTGGGGCCCCAGATTGAGGGAGATTATCAAAGGTCTTGTATGTCTCCCATTTTCTACAATTGCTCCCACAGTTGATTTATTCACACCAACCTGCTTGCCTATTGTAGATTCACTCTTCCCAGCCTGGTGCAGGTCTACAATTTTCTTCCTGGTGTCCTTCGACATCTCTTTGGTCTTGGCCATGGTTGAGTTTAGAGTCTGACTGTTTGAGGCTGTGGACAGGTGTCTTTTATACAGATAATGAGGTCAAACAGGTTTAATACAGGTAACGAGTGGAGGACAGAAGAGCTTCTTAAAGAAGAAGTTACAGGTCTGTGAGAGCCAGAAATCTTGCTTGTTTGTGGGTGACCAAATACTTATTTTCCACCATGATTTACAATTAAATTCTCGCACAATCCCACAATGTTTTTCTAATTTTGTCTCTCATAGTTGAAGTGTACCTATGATGAAAATTACAGACCTCTGTCATCTTTCTAAGTAGGAGAACTTGCACAATCAGTTGCTGACTAAGTACTTTTTTGCCCCACTGTATACACAGTATACACTGCATGCAGCTAATGAATAGGTGCCATCTCACACATTTTACAACCAACCAAACCAGTTTCCTCAAAGGACTTTTTGGAGAGATATTGCTGAAAGTGCTGCCATTTACTGTAGTAAAATTATGAATAAAAATAACTGTATAAAAGAAAGAAAATGGAGAGTGGATTCATATGAATCTCTTGGGAAAAGCTGACAGCCATGGGATTTTTGCTGCCAGTCAGAAAAGCTTCCATGGAGAAACCCAACATGGTTCAAGGACGCAGATGAAGGATCTATTGACACGTGTCCTGCTTTTGAGGATTGTTCCCTAGCAACATATCACAGTAAAATGACTTGTAAGGTTAAGCCAGGCTAACGGTGAAGAATAAAAGTCAGTAATTTAGTGGAACTCATGTTTCATGAGTGGGATAACTAAGCATTTTATACTGGTCTTTCTGCCTGAACAAACATTGTAGCTCCAGGAGCTCTGACATTTCTTCTAATATTATTAATCAATTCCCACCAGAAAATGGGGAAACACTGCCATCTCCAGACTTTTCTATGGGAAAGCATTATGATGAGTATAAGACAGTGTAGTTCCATGACATTTACAATATTTATTCAGAGCAACTTATAATCAAGCTGATAATTTGAGGTTAAGGGTCTTACCTGAAGGTCCAACAGTGGCAGCTTGGCAGAGCAAGCTTGGATTTGAACTCAAACCCTTCCGATCTGTAGTCCTGAGCCTTACACTGTCCCGACTCTTTGATGATGGATTTAATCCAGACTCCACAAAACAAGGCTAACTTTACCTTGCCCTCTTTCAAGCTGTTTTTCTTTAATAGACTTGTACCAGACTATAAATTTGACCTTGACCCCAAATAATTCCTTGGTGTTTCACCTTTGGTGTTTTCTTTTGGTAGGTTACAAAGTTATAAGTCGTTAACCAAAGCATATAGCTATGTGCTCTCATTACCTTGCCTGCAGTTTATTTCCTTGACTTTCTTTTGAATATTTGCGCATGTCCATTAATCTATGTGAAAAACCGAAAGAACTGGCTCTGACTGAAAGACATTATGGGAAATGTAGTGCCTGTAGTGAATTTCAGTGGCATGTCCTGTATGCTGCTCAGCAATGCAGGATCAAACTGACCTTTTTAGAGCCGGGATTGTAGTGGAGCACAGCAACATTTTAACACCACAGTAATGTGGGTCTGATGATGCCCCTCCATACAGCTGAGATTTATTGAAATTATTATTAATTTAGAAGACACTTTTGGAGACAGACTCCACTGGCACACAGCATTTGACTCTGGTATACCTCTTATCTACTGCCCTGTTGCATACTTCAGACGCTTTCTTTACTTCAGAGTCTCTTGTGATAAGATCACAGGTAAGGTTTTCTTCAGATGACTCTTGAAAACAACACTTCACAGTGGACTAGTCCACCACTACTCCTGTATCGACCAAATATTCCTGCAGCTCCTTGACAGTGATGAAAGGGCTGCATACCTGACCAGTTTATAAGTGGTTCTATAATGAAGTTTTCTAGGTCCTTCAGATCTCATTTTGCATTGAACAGCTCCCTTTAACTTCCATTTCTTAATGATATTTTCTTGCAGTGGACTTTGAAGAAAATATTTTGATATCTGGCACTGTTTGATGTGGTGGATCAGCTATTACGATACTGGACTGTTGGCCAGAAGGAGTAGGATGCCCCAGCACTGGCAGTCTGGGGACCTTCAGCAAGGCCCTCTCTCTCAGGTGTCTGACTTGTAACATGCAAGATTCTATCAGTGGAAAGTTGCTCTGGATCACTGATAAAATGGTGTATATGTACAGCCCCAAATCAGAAAAAGTTGGGACAGTATGGAAAATGCAAATAAAAAATAAAAACCCTCAGTATTTCCTACATTTACTCAGACAGAATGAAACCAATTTCATGTTTTGTCTGGTCAATTTCATTTCATTGGTTAATAAACATCAATTCCTGCATTTCAGTCCTGTAACACATTCCAAAAAAAGTTGGGACGAGGCAATTTTGGGCAGGTAATGGGAAAAAACCTAAATAATGATGTGATTTCAAACAGGTGATGCGAACAGGTCATTCTAATCATGATTTGTATCCATAAAAGTCTTGAGTCTTTGACCAGCAAGGGTGGGCAGAGAATCTCAAGTTTATCAAGAAATCCATGAAAACATTATTGATATATTTAAAAACAATGTCCCTCAAAGAAAGATTGGAGGTTCCTGGAGGAATTTCAGTGTAAAGCCACTGCATCAAGAGAAAGAACCATCTTTCATCAATAGCTAATAGAACCACATAGGCAAGGAATTACTTCTGGCAAACCTTTATCAAGCACTACAATAGGGAGTCACATTCACAAATGCCACTTAAAGCTTTACTGTGCAAAAAACTACATGATTTTTTTTATTTGCATTGTCCATACTGTCCCAACTTTTCTGATTTGGGGTTGTAAATGCCTATAACCTTCTCCTGCTTATCGTTATATCAGATTCTCAGCCTGCAGCTTAGAGGACCTCATGTCTGCTGAGTGTAAACATAGCACCCTGAGAAGACTGAATGGTCACAGAATTTATTAAGCTCTGGATTTTGTCTATATCTGACTTGGATTAAGTCATTGTGTAAAAAATACAAGGACAAAACGTAATCACATAAGTAACTGTTGAACTGTTGATTTTGGACATCAATTGAAAATATTTGAAAGCTACACATGATACCAGAGATACAAACCAGGCTTTGGTTATTCCATTAAAGTCAGAGCAATCCTATGCTTTTACAGAATTTCCTGACAAACCATTAAATAAAACCTGCACAGCATGCATGCTGTTTCCAGATGACTAAACCTGTGTTACCATTATTTTGTCGTAATGTGACATTTCAGCTAATTTGCTGAACAAAATGCTTTCACATTCCATCTGTAGCACATCCTTGTGAGAGAGATACGTAATTCTGTGAGACGACTCTTATTAAGTGCAATTATTATACTGATTATGAACAGGTCTTTTGAAAACATTGATATTGATTTAGCCTCCCCCGTGTATAGAAGGACCTCCATAATAGTGTGCAGATGTTCTCCTAATACTAGTGGTCAAATAACAGACGTTTACCTCCTTTCAGGGTTCTTATGGTCCTGGAAACCATGCAAACCATGAAATTGTGCAAACAAATTGGTGCAAATTGAAGGTTTAGTCATCAAAAACCACCATATCATATTGGGGCACCATTGTGTTATTTCTGGATTGAGAAAGCTACTGTCTGTGAGAAAATATATTTTGCATCTTAATTAAATGTATTTATTAAGACACCTTAAAAAATGCATTGGGTAGAACGTGTCAAATCCAAACACACTACAATGATTTATGTACATTTTCAGCCATCCTCCTGCCCATGGACATGTCCCAGAACCCGTGAACGGGCTGGGCTGGTGGAGCTTCTCCAAATGGATGAACGGGATGTAAACAAAGCAAGTCCAGTCAAGACCTGTGTGTTTTGAAATCATACAGATCACTAACGGAGTGTGACTGTACTGTTTTATAAACACATACACTCATTGACCACTTTATTAGGTACACATTCTTCTTTCTACACTTACTGTCCATTTTATCAGTTCCACTTACCATATGCAGAGGTGCTTGAAAGTTTGTGAACCCTTTAGAATTTTCTATATTTCTGCATAAATATGACCTTAAACATCATCAGAGTTTCACACAAGTCCTAAAAGTAGATAAAGAGAACCAAGTTAAACAAATGAGACAAAAATATTATACTTGGTCATTTATTTATTAAGGAAAATGATCCAATATTACATATAAGTGAGTGGCAAAAGTATGTGAACCTTTGCTTTCAGTATCTGGTGTGACCCCCCTTGTGCAGCAATAACTGCAACTAAACGTTTCCTGTAACTGTTGATCAGTCCTGCACACCGGCTTGGAGGAATTTTAGCCCATTCCTCCGTACAGAACAGCTTCAGCTCTTCGATGTTGGTGGGTTTCCTCACATTAGCTGCTCGCTTCAGGTCCTACCACAACATTTTGATTGGATTAAGGTCAGGACTTTGACTTGGCCATTCCAAAACATTAACTTTATTCATCTTTAACCATTCTTTGGTAGAACGACTTGTGTGCTTATTGTGGTTGTTTTGCTGCATGACCCGCCTTCTCTTGTGATTCAGTTCATGGACAGATGTCCTGACATTTTCCTTTAGAATTCTCTGATGTAATTCAGAATTCATTGTTCCATCAATGATGGCAAGCCGTCCTGGCCCAGATGCAGCAAAACAGGCCCAAACCATGATTCGTGCCATGATACACTTCAACAAACGTGTTGTGAAGACTTTGATAGATCCCTGTTCTTTAAATAAAACAGGGTGCCCACTCACACCTGATTGTCATCCCACTGATTGAAAACACCTGATTCTAATTTCCCCTTCAAATTAACTGCTAATCCCAGAGGTTCACATACTTTTGCCACTTACTAATATGTAATATTGGATAATTTTCCTCAATAAATAAATGACCAAGTATAATATTTTTGTCTCATTTGTTTAACTGGGTTCTCTTTATCTAGTTTTAGTACTTGTGTGAAAATCTGATGATGTTTTAGATCTTATTTATATTTCTGCATAAATGGGGAGATTCGTTTGATTGTACCATTTAGTAACTTGCAATATGGTGTTAAGGACCAACATGAAAAAGAATCAAATTCGTGATCGTGTTATGATTGTGATATGATATTTTTTCCATATCGTCCACCCCTAGGTCAGGACCATCACAGATCAGGGACTGTTTGGGTGGTGGATCAGTAGTTTTCCTCTTATCCTTCACCAGTGCTGCCTACAGGATGCTGGTGGCTGGACATTTCTGGTTGACTATTTTCAGTCCAGCAGTGACACTGAGGTGTTTAAAACTCCAGCAGCAAGGCAGTGTTTGATCAGTGTCTGTGCAGTGTTGAGAATGATCCATAACCCAAATAGTACCTGATCTGTGGGGGTCCTGACCAATAGAGAGCAGAGTAATGAGGACAGAATGTAGAGAAACAGATCATCTGTAATTGTAAATCAACAAGTGCATCTATATGGTAAGTGGAACTAATAAAATGGACAGTGAGTGTAGAAACAAGGATGTGTACCTAATAAAGTGGTTGATGAGTGTTTAACATTGAGGAATGGCCCGTGTCTCCATCTGGAATGGCACCACCCATCAGACTGGATGATTATTTGAAAGGTATGAGAGCAGAACTGCAGTAAACCTGACAATGCTTCTAGGGATTGAAATGTTAACTGTATGTCAAAATATGTAATCCTAATATTTGTATGTTTGATATTGCGCCTTAGTTTAACTAAAAAGAACAACAAAGTTGCATGTGGCATTTCATTCTGTAGAACCGGCCCTTCCCTAATAATCCTATCACACAAGACTTCCTCCAGTGCCACAGTTTTCACAGTTGTCATGCTGGAACATGGGCGTGTCATTGTGTGCTCTGCTTGCACATACAACACAAAGGGCAGCATGTGTTCATCCAAAAATGACTCCATGTGTTGATTTAAACTAAGTGACTAACTTATTTCCAGTAGAACAGCATGTGACCCACCTTACCCTTGCACTTTTAACTCAATATGGATGGAACGTTCTACACAATGGTACCTGATACACTGTGTGTTCTATCTTGTTCCACTACTTCCAAGAACAGGTTTTATAAGCATAAGCTATGCACTGTTTTGCCACCTTTTTAACCTTGGAGTTCAGGCGTTAATATTTTAACACAGTTAATTACATTTGTTTTGCTTGGCCCTCTGAAGGACCAAAGGGAAGTCAAGGGAAGTGTTGTGCTCCAGCAACTAAGATGAGACATGACAAAAATAAAGTTACTGACCTATTAAAAAAGTAGCGGATACAATCCGGTGAAGTTTATATTGTAGTTTTTATTGTTATAGTTGTAGTTTACTGTTATAGTTTACATTCAGTATAGCAATATATTTTATATTGCTCAGGCTGACTGATCTTGCCATCCCTACAAAACCTTCCCTCTGATGGCAAGAGAATCAACAATGACACCATTTACTGGAGTAAATAATGCCTATAAACATATTTTATAAATTATTATAGTCAATATTGAATTTACATACACTGTTATCTGATCTTCTTTAGTGTTATATTCTCTGCGTTATACTCCATTCTATTGTATCATCGTTCATTTATTATAGTCTCCATATTAATATATTTTATTTGATTTATTATATTCTATTTTATTTAGATATGTTCTCTATCTTCATTTTAATACTTAACTTCTGGGTATTTAAATTAGTACTAAAACCTTATTAAATAGGTACCTCTAGGTTTAATTCTTATATATCATCTAGGCTGCCCAAGGAGGTTGGGTCCCTTTTTGAGTCTTGGTCCTCCCATGGTTTCTTCCTTAAAAAAAGAGGGAGTTTTTCCTTGCCACTGTCACCTTTTTTGTGAAGTTGCTTTGAGACAATGCTCTACTGTAAAAACGCTACATAAATAAAATTAACTTTGATTTTGACTTTACCTCTTCCGTGTGCCCATTAACTCCCAGGATAGACTCCAGACCTCCCTGCGACCTTGACTGGGTTAAGTGGGGCAAAAACTGGATGCTTTGCTTATGCATTTTATATTTCTCAACACTGTTCTCTACACATTTCACTTTATGCAACAACAGATGATGTGATTTAATGCCATATTCATCGACACTGGACTATTGGAGGATGCAACACCTTTTGTTCGGGCTGCTTGTGACACCTATGGCTTTCCATATGTAAACCATTCCATTTGTTATCTGTGAACAACAATGGGTTGAAATTCTAGTCTGTAATTGTGCAAACACATGCTCTCCCTATAATATATCAGTGTATATACCTATTGAGCTGAGATATGAGTCATTCTGATGCACTTCTGCCCAATCTGAAACTAAAGACATATTATTAGTCAGTTGACAGAATTATAAACCAGAGTTTTAAACTCTCAGTGTCTGAAAATAGTCCAACAACCAAAAATGTCCAGCCACCAGCATCCTGTGAGTACTATTCTGGGAGGACTGATGAAGGATTAGACGGTGACTAACACAAACTGCAACAACAGATGAGCTACCTTTTCTGACTTTACATCTACACGATGGAGCAGTATGGTAGATGTGTCTAATAGAGTGCACAATCAGTGAACACAGTACTAAATACTCCAGCAGCACTGCTGTGTCTGATCCACTCATACCAACTCAACACACACTAAAACACCACCACCATGTCAGGGTCACTGCAGTGCTGAGAATGATCCCCCACCCAAACAGTGCCTGATCTGTGGGGGTCCTGACCATTAGAGAACAGAGTAACAGGGACTAACAAAGTAGGTAGAGGAACAGATGGACTACAGTCTGTAATTGTAGAACTACAAAATGCCAACTCTGGCTGGACAGCTTATTCCACATTCAGGAGAGTTTCTGTGGATCTTCCATCTCATTAAACATTATAGGAGAAGATTCAGCGAGGTTATGTTGGCAAAGTAAGGTTGTGCACAGAGTTAGAGGACAGGTGTGATGGCCTCTATGCAAAACATGAGGACATTTGCGAAGCTGCGGGTGCGCGAGCTGGTGGAAGATGCCTCTTTAAAAGATGACGTCACTGCACTGAGTTTCTCGTTCTCCCGGTAAAGCCTTCAGAGACCGAGAGGTGTGGGTTTGTTTTTTCTGCAGATAGATGACATCGTAGTGGAAATACGACACTAAACTGAGGGAACAGATGGAGTTCTTTGCAGGAAATCCCTTTAGTACAAGAGTAGGACGACGAATAGGTGAGTGAAGCAAACTGAATAACACAATATAGCTTACATTACGCGTCGTAACCGGTCGCTTTTTATTAACATCAGCTCATGTTTAGTCTCTAACGCGTAATGCAGATATTTTAGGAGTTACCTAACTCGTAAATAGAAATAGTTTAAGGACGCTAACGTATTAAATGTCTAAATACAGGACTACGTCTGTCTACGATACACCGTCTTACTATGAGACGTCTTAATTGGAATAAGTCCAGACTGACACCGCAGCCGTCCAATCACACGAAAGGGGCGGGTTTTAATCCTGCTCTTCTGCTTACTGATTGGCGTTATGAATCGCCTTATTACAGTTGTCAACTTGTGTAGTATATGGACTTGTGCAAATCAGTACGCACTTCTGTCAAATTGCACGTTTTGTTAATTTTCTAAATGCTAAACGTTACCACAGCCTTAAACTAAAGCACTTTTGTACCATAATAAATAATTGACAAGTCAATTGAATTCTGAGACTTTACTCTGACATCATAACACTGCAGGATAAAATAGAAAGCTGAACAAACGTTTTCACAAGCCAAATATCACTCACTTCCTCTTCGCCAACTTAATCCAATTCAGCCTCGTGTGGGAGCCTAATCGGCAGAACAGGGCACAAGTTGGGAACCACCCCTGCACTGGTCGCCAGTCCATTGCAGGGCACCCACACACTCATTACCTCACAGTCAGGCAATTTAGAGGTGCCAGTTGGCCTAATGCATGTCTTTGAAATGTGAGAGTTTGAGTACTCAGAGGAAACTCACACAGACACGGGGTCAACATGGAAACTCCAAACAGGCAGAGGAAGGGCCTGGGTCTCTGGAGCTGTGAGGTGTCACTGTGGGGTGCAAATGTGCCTTCACCAATTACTGTATTATTCAAACATTTTCATCCCCACTTGTCCTGGTCAGGTTTGCAGAGAACATTTTTCCCAGAGAACGCAGGGTGCAACTGGGGTGTGATCCCAGATTAGCTTCTCCTCCCTCAGACACAGCCCAGTTTCTGGAAAACATAATGGATTCATTTTGAAAGACTGGATAAACAGAAATTTGGTATGTGTCATATTTTGGGCACCTTTCCTGATGGTATACGCAACTGACTTGTTAAGTAATCATCACTTTTGAAAATAATAATAGTAACACATGCCATCAGGAGCTACTGCAGGAAAGTACCTAAGAAAGCCAACCTTCTTTCTTACTGTACAAGGAAAGAACAAGATATACAACAACAAAAGCTTCCCAAGCCTCACCTACATTCCAGCCTCATCCCCTCCCTTTTAGCAAAACGCTCAGTTTGTGGAAATAACACTGTGCCAGGGCAGCTGACCGTGACACTAAGAGCTGTCTGGCAGTCCTAATGAGCAGAGAATGACTTTGAGTAGTTGAGTGAGTGGACGTGACCTAAAAAACCTTGAGCACTGTGAGAAAATGAAAAGCCTAGGTTAAGCCGTTTGTTTGGGTGTTGGTTGAACTACTTAAATCCCTGTGTCATGCAGATTAATACAAGCCATTCTTTGGGTCTTGTTCAGCCAGTACATGTTTTAAATAGTACCATGGTGAAGACGCATTTTAAAGGTTTTGCATTTAAGATCTCATAAGATTATGTAGTGTTACATGGATGATAACATGATGAACAGTTTCAGCAGCGGTCACCAATAGAATCCAATAGAGCGACTTTGGGTGGTGGTAGAATGGGAGATTCGCAGCCTGAAAGTGCACCTGAAATTTCATGATGAAATCATGTCAAAATGGAGGGGAATTGAGAAAGAAGGTTTCCAACAGCCTATGAAATCCACTGTGTGAAAAACTGTGGCTGTGCTGAAAGCAAAGGGAGGCTGTAGCAGTATCAGTATAGTGTTACTTGGTGCTTGGTAAGTGGACTGTTAATGGACATGGATGAGCTGTAGATACGTTTTCATCCCCAACTTTATACCTACAAGTTGTATCAACCTGGGGTCCGACATCACAGGGGGTTGGTGAGGCTTTGTCTGCACTGAGGTGCACAGAGTTTGTCAAAATACAAGTACATGTTAAATGAAATTTAAATAACACACTCACTGAAATAAAATCTGTATATAAGGTTACCTTAAAAAGATACTTTCAGGCAAAAGTAGTAGGCCCTTATTGCACATAATGAATCATTATTCTTCTTTTGTAAGGATGTGTATATAGGTCTACTCTGTTGGGGTATTAACAGAAAAATGTCCAGCTTTTATTTGATTTTTGGGTAAACATTGGGCTGTCTTGAACAGAGAAAAGCGGCCAAAATGAAAAAGCTAAAATTCATGTTAATTTTTGCCAAAACAGATAGGCAATGAATCACATTAATCCTTTTTTTAGGGGTTGGGAGCACAGCTATTCTTAGATACTTGTAGGGGGGTTCCATGGTATAAAGGTTGGGAACCACTGAACTAGATCAATACTTACATGTGGCAAGTAAGTGCTATGTTGGCAGTAATGTCTGGTCAGTGGTGTCCCATGGTTGTTGCTTTCCAACAGATGGGTAGAAAGATCAAATTGTACAAATTGTGTAATACGCAGTATGTGTGTTTTAGAATCTGCAACAAGATCGGATCTGCAGTCTGAGGACTGGGGCCTCAACATGGAAATCTGTGACATCATCAATGAAACAGAGGAAGGGTATGTGTCGTAGCACAAAGCATTCATCATACAGTGGTGCTTGAAAGTTTGTGAACCCTTTAGAATTGTCTATATTTCTGCATAAATATGACCTAAAACATCATCAGATTTTCACAGAAGTCCTAAAAGTAGATAAAGAGAACCCAGTTAAACAAATGAAACAAAAACATCAAGCTTTGTCATTTATTTATTGAGGAAAATGATCCAATATTACATAATAGTGAGTCTCAAAAGTATGTGAACCTCTAGGATTAGTGGTTAATTTGAAGGTGAAATTAGAGTCAGGTGTTTACAATCAATGGGATGACAATTAGGTGTGAGTGGGCACCCTGTTTTATTTAAAGAACAGGGATCTATCAAAGTCTGCTCTTCACAACTAATTTGTGGAAGTGTATCATGGCACGAACAAAGGGGATTTTTGAGGAGCTCAGAAAAAGAGTTGTTGATGCTCATCAGGCTGGAAAAGGTTACAAAACCATCTCTAAAGAGTTTGGACTCCACCAATCCACAGTCAGACATATTGTGTACAAATGGAGCAAATTCAAGACCATTGCCTCTCTCACATTGGCTAATGTTAATGTTCATGAGTCCACCATCAGAAGAACACTGAACAACAATGATGTGCATGGCAGCGTGGCAAGGAGAAAGCCACTGCTCTCCAAAGGAACATTGCTGCTCATCTGCAGTTTGCTAAAGATCACGTGGACAAGCCAGAAGGCTATTGGAAGAATGTTTTGTGGATGGATGAGACCAAAATAGAACTTTTTGGTTTAAAAGAAAAGCTTTATGTTTGGAGAAAAGAACAACACTGCATTCCAGCATAAGAACCTTATCCCATCTGTGAAACATGGTGGTGGTAGTATCATGGTTTGGGCCTGTTTTGCTGCATCTGGGCCAGGATGGCTTGCCATCATTGATGGAACAATGAATTCTGAGTTTATATCAGAGAATTCTAAAGGAAAATGTCAGGACATCTGTCTATAAACTGAATCTCAAGAGTAGGTGAGACATGCAGCAAGACAACGACCCTAAGTACACAAGCCGTTCTACCAAAGAATGGTTAAAGAAGAATAAAGTTAAGGTTTTGTAATGGCCAAGTCAAAGTCCTGACCTTAAGCCAATGGAAATGTTGTGGAAGGACCTGAAGCGAGCAGGTAATGTGAGGAAACCCACCAACATCCCAGAGCTGAAGCTGCTCTGTACGGAGGAATGGGCTAAAATTCCTCCAAGCCGGTGTGCAGGTCTGATCAACAGTTACAGGAAACGTTTAGTTGCAGTTATTGCTGCACAGGGGGGTCACACCAGATACTGAAAGCAAAGGTTCACATACTTTTTCCACTCACAAATACGTAATATTGGATCATTTTCCTCAATAAATAAATGAGCAAGTATCATATTTTCGTCTCATCTGTTTAACTGGGTTCTCTTTATCTTCTTGTAGGACTTGTGTGAAAATCTGATGTTGTTTTAGGTCATATTTATGCAGAAATAAAAAAATTCTAAAGGGTTCACAAACTTTTAAGCACCACTGTACATAAATGTTAATAGTATTTTAGAATGTATTTCTTACATGGTATTGCACCATATATATTTACTGCACCATTACTTTTATAATTTAAGCCCCAAAGATGCAGTCAGAGCAATAAAGAAGAGGATTGTGGGGAATAGGAACTTCAAAGAGGTCATGTTTACATTGACGGTAAGTAGCTCACTGGTAAATCCTATAAATGATAAGGTTTCTAAGCACTTTAAATTATGTTTTTGCATTAATAACTAGAGGTGCACTGAAATTTCAGCCAAAGAGAATAAAAGGAAATTATTTTTTAAAACGTTTCATGTCAGCAACAAACAGAGCTTAGGGAACAAACCTGTGGGAAGCACAGTTTTATTTATTAATTTTTTTAATTGATTAATTAGATTTTCAGTTTCGGTTTCAGCCATTTTTTTTCCCCCAGTGTGTCACTGTGGTGTGATTTTCTGAAGTAATCATTTTAGGTAAACACATTCTGCTAACTAAGAACACAAACAATTGTATTTTTTGTTTGTTTATTCGAGAAGTGAATAATCTCCTTTAGCAGCATTAATGATAAAAGTACAGCGGTACCTCGGTTCACGACCACCTTGGAACTGGTCGAATTCGTATCTCGATTCATTTTGACTAGAAAAATTTATCTCGGTTCTCGTCGTTTCCTCGGGACTCTGATCACTTGCTTAAATTTGTATGAGTCGAGCCACGTGACTCGTTTTAGCTGATACTTGATTCCCGATTCAGTACAAAGTGTACAATGTTTATTGTATTTTTCTTTATTCCCTGAGTTCAACCAATAGAGTAAGTGTTTTTCTTTTACTTTTCACTTTTAATCCATTACTCACTAAATTACATGAGATTTTTCAACACTTTATTATAAAATAAGCTATGTGTTAATGATTTTGGCCAACTGTAGGTTAATGTAAGTGTTTTTAACATTAACTTACTTATTATCACTTATTAAACTCCTCAGTTCATGTTACATTTAACTTATGATGGATTTGTCGGAACATATATCCATTGTAAATCAGGGAGCACCTGTACAATACAGTTCCATTATTACATATAATGCCTTATACAGTGTAGATTTTCTGGGGGTCTGGAACAGACCACTGTACTTACATTTCTTACATGATCATCCCATTGTGTCCATTTTGTTCACTGTGTGGCCTTGGTTTGTCATCAGTATTTATCTTCTAGTGGACAAACAGTGTTCTAGACTTTGGGCAGTATTGCAGGCTGTGCTTTTATTGTGTTCTTTGCCAAATCCTCAGCTATACCAAGTTTCTCCTTTTTGAGATGATTTGTTGTGGACTGACCACCACCAATGTCTCTGAGGTTGTTATATAACCTTTCCAGCTTCTTGCAGGATATTCTGAAATTATATCAGGCCACAGATGACATGAGAACAGCAGACTCCAACTTTGCATTGCTTTTTGTATAGCAGAGGTGTACAAACTGAATGATTAATGAATGTGTTCAGTAAAGCCATTTGTTTGTCTGTTATAATGACTAGGAAGATCAGACCTCAGTGTGTTAATGCCATTTGCTGTTGTATGTAGTTTGTTATGCAGTTGTACACCTAGTTAACTAGGACGCAGCTGTCCCCAATTAGAAAGAACTGCTGAGTGGGTTGACATTAACTAGCTTAGTAAAAGTACTGCACGATACAGAACTCGCTCTCCTTAACCCATATTGCATGTTTTCCTTTAGGTTCTGGAGGCCTGTGTAAAGAACTGTGGATTCAGGTTCCATGTCCTTGTATCAACTAGAGAATTTGTAGAGGGAGTTCTGGTTCGAACAGTTTTGCCCAAAAATGAACCTCCTATGATTATTCATGACAGAGTTCTCACCATTATACAGGTAAGAAGAATTGTAGAAAGTATTCTTATTATAACAAGGAATCGAGAATATTCTGCTGCACTGATTTTAATTTGATAAATGTCGATCAAATCACTGGGTGTGTCTGATGCCACTCTCTGACTTTCTCTTTCTCTTTCTCTGTTTCTCTCTAGGCCTGGGCGGATGCATTCCGTAGTTCTCCAGATTTAACAGGTGTAGTTTGTGTGTATGAAGAGCTCAGGAGGAAAGGACTAGAGTTTCCACAGACACAGCTACATAGCCCAATACACACCCCCAACAAGGTACATTAAAAAAAGAAATAAATTGAAGTTATTATTATTGATAATAATAATAACAAATATTATTTTTATTATTATAATTTTTTTTTTTAATTTTTATTATTGTTATTATTACTATTATTATTATTATTATTATTATTATTATTAAGGTGAAAAAATAATAATAAAACAATTGTTGTTATTGATATTATTACAACCAGTAATAGTGATAATAATTACTATTGTTATTATTAGTATTTTTATTAAGCAATAACAGCAAAAAATAATAATAATACTAATTATTATTATTATTGTCGTTATTATTATTATTATTATTATTATTATCATTATTATTATTATTATTACTGTTGTTGTTGCTGTTATCACCTTAATACTAACAACAGTATTAATAATAATTATTATTATTGTCGTTATTATTATTATTATTATTATCATTATTATTATTATTATTATTATTACTGTTGTTGTTGCTGTTATCACCTTAATACTAACAACAGTATTAATAATAATAATTATTATTGTTGTTATTATTATTATTATTATTATTATTATCATTATTATTATTATTATTATTATTACTGTTGTTGTTGCTGTTATCACCTTAATACTAACAACAGTATTAATAATAATAATTATTATTGTCTTTATTATTATTATTATTATTAAGGTGAAAAAATAAATAATAATAATAACACAATTGTTGTTATTGATATTATTACAACCAGTAATAGTGATAATAATTACTATTGTTATTATTAGTATGTTTATTAAGCAATAACAGCAAAAATAATAATAATAACGACAATAATAATACTATTTATTATTATTATTATTATTATTATTATTATTATTATTATTACTGTTGTTGTTGCTGTTATCACCTTAATACTAACAACAGTATTAATTATTATTATTATTGTCTTGATTATTATTATTATTATTATTATTGCAGTAAGAAGAACATTATCATTAATTATTGGTTGTGATAATAACATTAGTCATAAGAATAATGACAACAACAATAATAATAAATATTTGGTTCATGGGTGGCATAGTGGTTTACCCACCACCGAGGCTATCTTGGCTACCTTGGTTTCAGTCCCAGTAGTGCCTACCAGCCTAGTCAGATCTTATTATATGTGGATATGAACGACTATATCCGAGGGAGGTGAAGTCAGTCTAGGGATCGTCTCCTGGTGCTGCAACGGCAACCCCTGTGAGGATAGACACTGGTGCCTCTGTGACCCTGACCATGAAAAGCAGGGATAAAAATGAGCGGAAAAAACAAATAGTTCCTCTCACAGTCCAAAAACATGCATTAGGCTAATTGGTCTCCCTAAATCATGCCAGTGTGAGTGCCCAGCCATTGTGTTGAGTCGCTAGCATGGATGAAATGAGAGGGTTGAGTCAGAAATGGCTTCCGACATAAAACCTGCTGCAGGTCTAATCAGCTCCACTGTGGCGACGCTTAATAGGAGCAGCCAAAATATAATATATTAGTTCAAAGCCGGCTGAATATTTATCAAAGTCATGTGCGTCCACACAGTAGTAATGATATTACTTGCCTGTTTTTCCACTAGCGTGAAACTGGTTCCATACGTGAAGCACCTCTGTCTCCCACCCAACATGCTCAGCCTACACAGCAGACGTCACCAGTGCAGAATGCACAGGACTCTGTGTCTTTATCTCCTCAGCAGGTAAAGCACACACACTGAGAACAAATGGAGCACATGCTGTGGAACTCAGAGAGTGCGCTTACATGCACTTAATAATCCAATAACTGCAGAAAATCTGGTTTTTGTCAGCAATTGGATCATTTTTGGATCAACTTTAATCATTTTGTATGTGCTATTTACATAACCTTCTATTATCAGCTTCGATCATTTTCACCTGGTCGTTGATATCAGGGCGAATTTTGTCTTTCGTTGCAGATGAACAAAATGAGGTATGACTTGGAAGTGGTTCAGGGCAACCTGAAATTGATGTCAGACATAATGAAACAGGTGGATCCTCAGCACGTTCAGCAATCAGAGGTAGACCTGGTGAAGGTGAGGGAACGTGAAGATGCATTCTTGTGTAACAAGGGCCTATGGTGATAATCCTCGGGTGTGATCAATCTGTGTGCTTGAATGTAGATGACAACTAACTAGTCGTCACTTTTGCTCTCTGTCAGTAGCAGTTGTACTGTACGTGTAAGGAGAAGCAGGATCAAATGCTGGATCTCATTCCCAGAGTCGGGGACGAGAAGCTGGTAGAGCAGCTGCTATCTGCTAACGATAACATGAATGACATCTTCACGCAATATCACAGGTTAGAAATTGCTGGTAGAACTGATAAAGAATTATGCTGGAAGTCAACAGATTGCTCAAAAGCCTTTTGGCCGAATTGTTTATTGATTAAGTCATAGCAAATCGTGTGACATAGCGGTGATTCGCTTGCCAGCTTCTGTGGAGACACGGGTTTGATTTAAAGTACAGGCATGTTTGCACATATTTCAGGGAACAGCGGCTGGATGTGGGGTCATTCCACAGTGATGCAGTACTCGAGTCCAGTCTCGGTCTTGAGACCAGTCTCGAGACCATAAACGAGAGGCGGCTCGGCCTCGACCTCATTTGGACTCCGTCCAGTATCCAATCAGTGCACATGTTTTATTTTGGATAGTCTGACATTAAGATTGTATTTTCACCCACTCGCTTTACTTAGTGTACTTTAGGATAGTTTTTGTTTGAGGGCAGATTGAAATGTTATTATTATATTTTCACATTTAATAAAAAAAAACTGATCGAATGGATGTTGCTGCTATATTCAATTGAATTAACGTAGTAACTTGATTAAATTTGAGAGAAGAAGGCAGAATCATCGCCATTGTTTGCTTATAAAAGTTACACTGCCGTAGTTTGACTAAGACTATAATATGATAATAATTAATAATTAGTGACCCCCTGCCATGCTCCTCAGATGGACTGGTCTAGGACGCACTTCAGTCTGAGAAACAGCTCTGACCAGAGCAAAAATCAAGACATTTACATTTATAGCATTTAGCAGACGCCCTTATCCAGAGCGACTTACAATTATGGGTTAAGGGTCTTGCTGAAGGACCCAACAGTGGCAGCTTGGCAGAGGTGGGATTTGAACCCTAAACCTTCTGGTTCAAAGTCCAGTACCTTCTCCACTGGACTACCACAGTCCCACAGCAGTGGCTTATCAATATTTTGCAAGGTCTCTTCTAGCCTGTATTTATCCAGGCCCCATTTTTAAACTCCCTAGTTGTGTATTGTTAAGACTGGTTGTACATTGCTGACCTTATTCCCTAAATGCTGATAACTGATTGTCACACATTTCATCCATTTCTAGGATTGCAAATCTTCTCAACCGACAGAACACCAGACAGTCTGTAAGAACATTTACTTTATTTACTATATAGTCCCTGTATAGTTACTCTACAGTAATTCCTGTATATAATTTGTTTATTTGTTTTAGAGTCTAGATGATCTTATTGACCTTAACCCTGCATCTGGAACTCAGAAACAATCCGAGCAAGCAACTCCTAGCCATACAGTCAACAGTTTGTCAAGTCAAATGGCAGGCTTAAGTAAGTATTCCTGTCGAAAAACACTAAGCACATGCTTATCGTGCTTACCTGTAGTCTAACACTTGCTTATTGAATTGGAAGTCTCTCAGGATAAGGCTCTTTGCTAAATTCTGTATATGGTTAATAGTAAAAGTCGTTTTATTTTCTGCAGGTACAAAGGAAGACCATGGCTCTCAAAGGAAACAGCACTCGGCAGACGGGCTTCTCGAGAGGTTTTAATTCTTTATCTATTTAGACTGAAGTCTGATCAATTTTGCCAAAACTTATAGAAAAAAAAGTTAGGTAAATAAATTGTTATTCTTCAAATAAGTTCTTAAGGATTATTTTTGTCTTAACTCTTAAGAACAATTCTCAGACCAGGTGGTATTCTTGAAAACATTATATTCTTAAATGTTTTCTTAACTTTATGATAACCTCACACTTGTCTTAGGCTGTAAGTGTTGATGAAATTTACCAGCATTTAAAAAGTTTAGATGATGGGACACATATTGCGATATAGGATTTGTTCCTGTCGCCTATTTCTGCCATCACCTCCATCTTGTTTGCTAAAATTCTTTGAACGCTTGGTTTTCTCCATTTTACTGTCCTCTGAGCAGATTAAATAAATAACAGTACATAAATACTACATAGTACATAAATGGTACATAGATAACAGTACAATACATGTTCAAAATGTGTCTCGCGCTGAATATTAGGGGTGGGTATTGGAAAGGACTTCACGATACGATAAGCATCATGATTAGTGCTGCACGGTTTACCGATACTAGAAAAGTATCGCGATACCTTGCCGTTAAATGCGGTAGGATACCTCATTTTATTAGTACCGGTACCTTAGGAATGACTGTGTATTAAATGAACTTTATTTCTGCCAGTTGCATCGTCATGCCACAGGGAGGCAGTATGTTCCTCTCCCTGCAGCAATCCCTGCAAGCATGGGTCACGAAACAATTATATCACGATACATTGCGATATTCCACATAGTTCACGGAAAATCTAAAAACAACTGAAATACAAGTTATGCTTTACAATCTGAGCCGTCTTAATACATTTACATTTACAGCATTTAGCAGACGCCCTTACCCAGAGCGACTTACAATTGATACAATCTTACAATGCAAGCAATTGTGAGCTAAGAGTCTTGCTCAAGGACCCAATAGTGGCAGCTCGGCAGAGGTGGGATTTGAACCCTGGACCTTTTAGTCCAAAGTCCAGTACCTTAACCACTAGGCTACCACAGTCCCAGCGTAATACATCACATCACATTAATAATTCAGCGGACAAACTGGATCAAAACAATGTACAGGAGCGGAGATTGTAGTTTACACCCCTTTTGAAACGTGTTTTGTCTTCTTTTTAAAACAAAATCTATATTTTGAGCTGAAAATCAATGTAGTATATCATGAAAATAAATATCGCGATATATTGCTGTATCGATTTTTTTTTTTTTAAAGCACAGCCCTACTGTATATTGTAAGCTGCAAAATGCAACATACTATACAATAATTTTATTAATCAAGTTTTTTAGATAATTGCATTTAAGAACATTCTTATGAACTTCTTAGTGTTTGTCTTAAGAACCTTTCGTAAGTTTTTTCTTAAGATCGCTTTCATGAATCCCACCCCAGGCGACTGTATATAATATTAGCTTTTTTGTGTGCATCTCAGGAATGGCCAGCACTCTGTAATAGATGAACTCGCTGCAGAATGCACTCAGGTACAGCCTCCTGGATTGGTGAGAAGCTCTGTCTGAAATCTGTCTAACAGTTTTAATGCTGCGTACATATATGCCTGTCTTGTGCAGTCTGTACCTCTAATGCATGTAGAGTAGCATATAAAATACAATATAACATTATAATCAGTTATGTCAAGTATGCAGAATCCTTTATAAATCCATAAATCCTGTCTGTCTAACTGAAGGAGGACATCCCAGACTCCATCCCCCTCGGCTCCTCACCTCAGTTTCACTGGATGGTGGAAAAGGGCATGGTGGGTCTGAGTAGCATGCAGTGTATCTGTCCTGGTTTGCATGCCGAATGGGAAATGCTTTGTTTTAGTAAAGTGGTGAATTATTCAAATATGCTAAGTGGAGATGTAAATCTAATGGATGATCTCGGAGGCTATGCTTAGGTGGCAGGTGGCAGAGCTGTCCTTGAATTACTAATCCATCTGCTTTTTTGGATTCCATATTTGCTGACGGTGTCTTTTCTGGACAGGTTTCCTAGGAATCTGCTGTATTCTTTATGTTATTCTCATAAAAAGTGAGCGTAATGGGTGGCTTTCTTCTCAAGTGCTTCTACAGTGGTGTGAACAAGTGTTTGCCCCCTTCCTGATTTCTTATTTGCATGTTTGTCATACTTAAGTGATTCGGAACATCAAACCAAACATCAAACCAATTTAAATATTAGTCACAGACGGCACAAGTAAACACAAAATGCAGTTATAAAATGAAGGTGTTTATTATTAAGGGAGAAAAAAATCCAAACCTACATGGCCCTGTGTGAAAAAGTGATTCCCCCCTAAACCTAATACCTGGTTGGGCCACCCTTAGCAGCAACAACTGCAATCAAGTGTTTGCGATAACTTGCAATGAGTCTTTTACAGCATTGTGGAGGAACTTTGGCCACTCATCTTTGCAGAATTTGTCATAATTCAGCCACATCAGAGGGTTTTCCAGCATAAACGGCCTTTTTAAGGTCATGCCACAGCATCTCAATAGGATTCAGGTCAGGACTTTGACTAGGCCACTCAAGTCTTCATTTTGTTTTTCTTCAGCCATTCAGAGGTGGACTTGCTGGTGTGTTTTGGATCATTGTCCTGCTGTGGAACCCAAGTTCGTTTCAGCTTGAGGTCACGAACAGATGGCCGGACATTCTCCTTCAGGATTTTTGGTAGACAGCAGAATTCATAGTTCCATTTATCACAGCAAGTTTTTGCTCAGCAGTGGTTTTCATCTTTTAACTCTGCCATGCAGGCCATTTTTGCCCAGTCTCTTTCTTATGGTGGAGGCATGAACACTGACCTTAACTGAGGCAAGTGAGGCCTGCAGTTCTTTGGATGTTGTTGTGGGGTTTTTTGTGACGTCTTGGATGAGTCATCGCTACGCTCTTGTGGTAATTTTTGCCGGCCACTCCTGGGAAGGTTCACCACTGTTCCATGTCTTCGCCTTTTGTGGATAATGGCTCTCACTGTTGTTCGCTGGAGTCCCAAAGTTTTAGAAATGGGATTTTTTTTCTTCTCCCTTAATAATAAACACCTTCATTTAAAAACTGCATTTTGTGTTTACTTGTGTTGTCTTTGACTAATATTTAAATTGGTTTGATGTTCTGAAACACGTGTGTGACAAACATGCAAAAAAAATGCTTCAATTTCCCTGGCAATCAGTAGCATCCTAAGCTAACTGCTTTGCTCTTTTTTTCTCAGATTCCTGTCGATCAAAATGACACCATGGACAATATTGAGCATTGGCTTGATGTGAACGATGTAAGTCGACGCTTTTAGATATACACATACAGTACATGGGCGGGCCCAACAATTTCACCTCGCATGAGATGGGATTGAAATTTACAACTAAAGAGTAGTCCAGAGCCTTAACCACCAAATTATAATACTGTGCAAAAATCTTAGGCCACCATTAGATTTGTTGTTTTAACAATGGTATAATGACCATATATAACATATTGTCGACAATTGGACCCCAAAATTTCAAACTTGGATTCGTCACATAATACTATTTTCCACTGATCTTTGTGAGCTCTTTAGCATATCTTAGCCTTTTCACTATATTTCCCTTCCAAAAATGGTCCCTTGGCAGCTACCCTTTCAAAAAGACCATTCCTTGTTCCTGCCAGATGCTGCTACTGCTCAAGTAGCCTACAGCTCACAGTATAGTTGACGGATTTTCAAAAAGCATGCTTAATGGTAGGGCTGTGTGATATTGAAAAAAGATTATCTTGATGTTTTCTGGGATTTTGTTAATAATGGTAATTAGACGATACTTTGGCAGTGTATGTCTTGGGTCTAAAGTATTCAAAAGTTTCATCTCTCTCAACCGACAGCATTTATGTCTTGCCATCTCTTGCTTTTCTTGTCATAAGGCACTTTTTTGCCGAATGATTCCGCTAAAGTTTGCTGAGTGTGTTTTTGTGCTGGTACCTTGGCTGATTTAAACCTGTCATGGACAGCTGACTCCAGAAATTCGTCATAATCTTCATATTCTGCATGGTGCTTAGTTTTGAGATTTGAGCAACAGCCATCTTTTTAAAGTCGAGCCACCTCCAATGACGTAGACTGTGAGGCCGATGGTGTCTGTTTGTTCACTCATTTTTAACTTCAGTCATACGCTTTTAGTTAGAATGCTAGCTTGATTTGTGGCGCTCTCACGCTGCATGCAGTGGGCATGTGCAGTTGTATATCCTAGCTGGCTGCATCACAGAGTGAATACTGAGCTCTTAAGGTGTGTTTTTAAAACAACAATTGAGATATTATTGGACATGCTTGGAAAGCTCAAGAAAGGTTTTGTGAGTTTTGAACGGCTTTGGTTCTGCTTGCTTCTCTGGTGCAGGATGAAGACCTGATTGATGAAGGAGTGACCACAGAAGGTAACAGTCAAACCTGTTCTTACAGAACAAGCATAATTATGTCGGCTTCATTTTGAATAACCATTGGCGGCTACTGTTTAGTCTTAGTTTGCATTAATGTTTATATTTATAGGTGCATCCACCTGCTGTTTTAGATTATCACCTCATATGCATGTTTCATTCTTTGTCTCTCAGAGTTTGATAGGTTCTTGGCAGGGAGAGCAAAAGCGGCCGAGCGTCTTCCATCTGTGAAAGAACCGTCTTCTGAACACAAACCGTCACAACCATGAGCTTTTATACCTACAGCTAACCTTCGATCAAGAATCTTTAGCACAATCTAGGGTCGGTTTGTATCCTTATGCTTAGTTCATGGGATCTTATTCAAATGCTGCTGTATTATCTGCATAATTCTGCATACTTGTGCATACTTGTGACAGCTTTTTGAAAAGACTTCTGACCTGCACATGGCCCAAACCCTTTCTATAATGTATTTTCATTGAGGATACTAACGAGTCCCAACAATATCCAGTGAAACCTGTTAACCAAATGTTCCTCGTTCCATAAATCAGTTTGGATAGTGAATATTCTGATAGCAGGAGCCTATTTCCTTTATTTCCTATGAGAAATTTCCGATCGTGTTCCTGAAATCTTCATAGGAAACCTTGAAATAACAGGTGGGTCCATAGTATTCAAAAACCCAGCAGAGGTTCCATATCCAAGTCCCAAAAAAAGTCCCATAAATATTCCATTAAGCACATTACATACTACAAAACGCATCATTAAGAACACGACTACAATTAACCACAGACATTGACTAATGCAGAGGGTCTGGGGCTTCATGATTAATCCAGATATCACCTGCTGACCATAGCTGGTACGCACAATGTGCAGCCTACCACAATATAGTAGAAAAAGGACTGTCCTGTTGGCCTTTCTGTTTGCTATTTGCAGATTGGGTGGGGCTCCTCCTCTTTACCATAAACAGGTCCTTGTTAGTCATGTGTAAAACCACATTCTCTACACACGCCCCAGCGCTAAGTACTACAATTAAGCAACCTTGAGTGCATTATTGCGATTATACCACAGTTCTGTTAGCCCTGTTTGCTGTTCGATTTAAAGGTAAAGAGGACAGATAAAACAATTTGCCAATCAACATCCCGCGAAATAAAATAGTTCCACTCTTTCAGCACCTTGCTACTAAAACACCATCATGCTATGCCCTTCATACATAATAGTTGATGAACATAATTTACATGTCTACGTGGTGGAGTAATACTTGAAGAGAAATTATCATGCAATATTGGCTCCTAGAATGTCTCTCAGCCAATCAAATTACAGGTGGGGGACTAACTGGGGTATAATATAAAATAAACTTCGGTATCTCATAATTAATACTGACTAAAACAAATGTCAGGTTTGTACCCTGGTAGATGGGAAGTGGAGGGTGTAGGAATGGCCAAAGGAGAATTTAAGAAGCAGCAGTGTATTTAAACGTGATTAGGTCTGTTGAAGTCGGATGAGGAATTATTACATAATCGCTGCAACAGCTTCCCCTGCCGGCCACTTAAGGCATCGGCAAATACAGTGGTCCGTTCCTTTGTGGATTCATTTTGCCACCTGCCAGTGAAAGAAGTGGTTAATGGCTGCTAGCTCTCGTGCCTCTGTGGAAGGGTTCGTGAGAACATGAGAGGGTGTTCAGAACGCCATCTACTATCTATTTCCCCAGTATACATTTATTTGGATTACATTACCCCATGTGTTACAGCAGGAAGTTGAACAGCTGGAATCCTGTCAACACTAGTTTTGTTAGCTGGGTTTGACTGCATATAAATATACTGTATACCCCATGCATTATAGCAGATGATTTGATGTTGCGGTTTAACTATAATGTACTGTATATGTATACACAAACTACTTATTTATAGTCTTCTGCATTAAAGTATCAGTATATATGTGTATATACAGTACTATTTACTTTAATATTTTGAAAAAAATGTTTTTTAAAGTAGATCATGGCTGTTTTAGGTGTTTAAATCGATGTTTTGTTATCGTTTTATGAGTTGTTGCAATCTCAAATTATATTCTCAAATTGTTTTCCTATATCAGTGCGATATTTAGTTATCTTGTTTTACAGCTCTTTGAAATGGATGCTCAGGTTTTATCCATTAGATGTGTCACGCAGGAGGCACTTTATTCATGGAACTGGTTACTGGATATTGTTGTATAAAAAATGCACTTTCTTAGAGCAGTTACTACAAATGCTTTAAAAGACACCATTTCACACAAAGTTTTCCATAAACTCCAACAGAGTTCAGGCATTTGGCATTAAAGATGGCCAGAAGACTTGTGGTCCATTACATGATGAATAGATGAATAGAACAAACCAGTTTTGAATGTATTTTATATTAATGTGTAAGCACAAGATAAAAAGTAGACACAGTCAGACAGTTTGCGTATATTTCCACTGGTTCCTAGAAATACATCAAGGCTTGCTGGTGGTGGCATCATATTGGCCAGAATATTACTATATATATATATTTTGTATTACTAGTTATAGATTGGGTAGCACAGTGCTGTAAAACTGTAGTCCACCATTGTGGGGGACCTGAGTTGAAGTCTTGGTGGTACCTTCTGGACAAGTCAGGCATCATGTCATGACTTGACTGGCTGTGTCTGAGCGAGGGAAGGTCGGTGTTGGGATAATCTTCTCGTGCTGTGATGCCTACTGACAGATGGACTGGTGTCCTGTGCAGTATGTGCTTATGACTGTGCCCTGTGTTCTCGGGGAATAGGCGGCAGGACCACTGTGACCCTGATCATGAAAAAGCTAGGTTAAAATGTGAGAAAAGAACAACGTTTTTCCATTTGGATATCATTGCATCTTGCTTAGTTAATATAAACTTGGCTTTTTGAGGCCTTTTAACTATGCAGTCTTTTCATGTACTGTAGATCTGTTCATATCAGCTATCTTAATGGTGATGTGACTGTACAGTTTAGGTTGGGATATCTGGGTAAACCTCCAACTGATAAATCAGCACAAGGTTTTACAGATTTCATATACAGTATAGATAACTACATGGTTATGGCTTTAGGTTGAATGCTATAGCAAAAGCTAACACTACGTTGTAAAGGTACTGCTAATAAAATGATATTACAGAAACATGCAGTCTAGTACTTTTAGGAACAAGAACTTAAGGTTTTCATGTGATAATCAGGGCCGAAATGCCTTCATAGTTCTTTTTTTGGATGCTACTCTAATCTTTAATTATGGACCACCTCTTTATGAGCTCTCCAGAGATAAACTGTGGTCGGTGTTTCATTATTTATAATTATTTCATGTTCTGTTTTGTTTGGATTTGGACAAAGTTTAAAAATCAACATGTTAGAGTGTCTTAAAATGTGCTGAGTCAGTGATCTGTCATTTCTCTAAAGCGTGAACATAAGTTGCATAAGTATAGTGGTACCTCGGGTTCTCGTCATTGAATCGTTCCAGGAGGCTTGTCGAGAAAAAAATGACGAGTACCGAAGCAAATTTTTCCCATAGGGAATAATGTAAATTGAATTTATCAGTTCCAGACCAGAAAATCCACACTGTATAAGGCATTATATGCATTAATGGAGTTGTACTGTACAGGTGCTCCCTAATTTATGATGGGGATATTTTCCGACAAATCCACCATAAGTTAAATGTATCATGAACCAATGTGTTTAATAAGTGTTTGGTAAAAGGGTCTATACTGTATCATAGTGGAAATATGGAAAGGATACTATGATAAATAATGATGAGTAAGGTAATAGTTAAAACACATTAACCTACAGTTGGCCAAAATCTTTAACACACAGCTTATTTTATAATAAAGTGTTGAAAAATCTCGTAATTTAGTGAGTGAAAGTGAGTGAATGGATTGAAAGTGAAAAGCAAAACACTATCGATGAACTGCGGGCGCTAGCATAGCTGCTATACTAACTGCAGGTTGGTTTCTCGAGGAATCGATTCCTGTCTTGCGTTCGGTCGGCGCTTATAAATTAATCTTTTTAGGACCCATGGAGACTTATTTGCACTAAGAATACTGTACTGTAGATGTAAAAAATAAAGAAAAAGATCTTAATCACTGTGTACTGAATCGTGACTCGTGAATCATGAATCATGAATCGAGCTTTGGCTGAAAGGAGTCTCACGCCTCAACTCATACAAGTTAAAGCAAGTGCACTGAGCAAACGATGATAACCCGAGACAAATTTTTCCAGTCAAAAGGGATCAAGAATGAATTCAACGAGTTCCGAGGTGGTCAAGAACCAAGGTGTAATAACCATATAATAGTTACAAGTTATTAGAAAACACTCCTGTACAACCATGGTTAACAAGCTTCTTTGCATCCGGTTGCAGACAGATGTCAAGTCAAGTCAAGTCAGATCTATTTATATAGCGCTTTTTACAATGGAGGATTGTCTCAAAGCAACTTTACAAGTTTAGATTATCTCCTAATATCTACGCCCAATCCCAAATTGAGCAAGCCTATGGCGACAGTGGCAAGGAAGAAACCTTAGGAGGACCAAGACTCAAAAAGGGACCCGACCTCCTTGGACGGCGTAGATGATAAATCTAAGAATGAAACTAAGGTCATGGAGTCATATGGAGATGTGTCTGTTTCAGTTAGTTCTCACTAAGAGGACCATCCGCATAACCTATATACAAATTTGTGCAGTGCTAAAATGGCTATCACCCTGAAGCGCGACACCCAGGTTTGAGTCCTGGTTAAAGCCACTGTCTGTGTGGTTTGCATGTTCTGCCCATGTTTTCTTGAATTTTATCCAGGCTCTTCAGTTTACTCCCACATTCCAAATACGTGTTGGGTCAATTGGTTTGCTTTTTGATTGTTTGTTCATTTACTGTCTCACCAGTACAAATGGCTATTCATGACAGGAGCAAGGTTATATTGATACTACTCAGACACACACACACTACCGGTTAGGCATTTTTATTTACATTTACATGTAAAAATGCCTAATCGTAGAGTATAGTAGGATAAAACTTAAATCGCTACAAAGTTTTTAGTTGATTACATTATCCACCAGGGGGCACTGTCATTGCATTTAAAACGTGATTACATTACAAAACGTGAACATATCTAGTGATGTGCCACAGATTTCCCAATAATTAAGTAATAAATAAGTAATTGACATTTTTTAAAATAAAATAAGACATTTCTTCGACAACATGTCTCTAGGAGAAACACATAGCTGAGTACATATGCATGGATGTTGTTGAACAGACTGAGGCCTCTATGAAATAGAGATGTGTTTCAATTAGCATGCTTATACCCTTGATAGAAAACCCACAATTAGTATGTAGTATGTGAACATGAATATTCCCAGTAGGCCAATCAGGTCCGAATTCCTCTAGCTCTGAAAGAGGTTGCCTAGAGATGAATAGATGAGGCACAAGGGGGTTCGTTGTTTATGTAGCAGCGAGACGACTATCAGATCAACGCAATGGTGGGAAAAGTAAATTCATCTTTATTAGATATCCACACCTACATAAAAATGCACTAGATGCAGCTAGATCAAATTCAATGGTACTACAATACAAGCAACAATTTGACTCTCATTTGGCTTTAGCTGAATCTCTTCACTATGGAAGGCCAATAGACACAAACCCTTTTAGATCAGGAAAGTGGGCTTTGTGGTGCCAAAGCTGAATAAATAAGCATCAAAGGGTGAGTTTATTTTCTAAATGATATAGGTCATTATTGTGCATGGCTTCTGGTAGAAACCCAGTCATTTTATTTCATATAGTGATGCTTAAAAGTATGCGAACCCTTTAGAAAACATCATTTGATTTTAACAAGTCCTACGAGTAGATAAAGGGAACCCAGTTAAACAAATAAGACAAACATAGATGATGATCCAGTATTACATATCCGTGATTGGCAAAAGTATCTGAATCTTTGCTTTCAGCATCTGGTGTGACTAAACATTTCCAGTCCTGTGCATTGGCTTTGGTGAGTTTTAATCCGTTCCTCATCCTTGGTCTTGCAACAACGACCCATATTCATTTCATGATGGACTGGCATCCTGTCCAGGGTATGTCTTCATCCTACATTCTTTCAGGGATGGATGTCCCCTGTGACCCTGACCAGGTGAAAAAATATATAATTTAGTAAGGGTATGTTTATTTGTAAAAGAAGTCTAGAATTAATTTCTTAGTTCAGAGTTTTCAAATACAATTGCAATCAGAAATATTCGACCCTCCTCACCTTTAAAGGTATTATGATGATGTGTATGGAACTGAATGAAAATATACAACACTTAAGTCTCAGTAAACAAAGAAAAAATATGTATTGTTAAAATGAAAAATATCTAGTTCTCTTGAAAAATGTCCATGTACACTGTTATTCAACTCACCAGTTTCAGTACTTGGTGGCCCATTCTTCTAGGGCCAAAGCTTCCAGCTCATTGATGTTTGATGGCTTCCTTGCTGCAACTGCTTTCTTTACATCCCACCAGAGATTCCCTATAGATTTCAATCATTGTCCTGATGAGGTGGCTAAGGCCTCGGTTAAATTTTGGGCTTTCTCCCGCAACCAGTCATGTTTACTGCTATGGCATAAGTTTTGAACTGCCGTACAATGCTCCCAGTGGTGTCTCTGGGAGTGATCAAGATATTGGATATCTTCTTATACCCATTGCCTTCTTTTGCAATGAAATGATCTCCTCTTTCTTTTTGTGACAGCTCCTTAATCTTCACCATGGTTGCAAAACACCTTGAACATATCCCTGGGTGGTGTTGAAATAAACAAATCACAGCTCTAGCAAATTAAGGTGACTTGAGCTCTCAGTGGGTTAGTCGTGTTTTAGCCCAACCTCAGGTAAAACAGACTAGCAGTAGGTTGTAAAATCAGCCATATTATGTAGGGGTTGAATAATCGTGATATTTTAAGATACTACATCATTCATTATTGTTTACTGTATCATTCAGCTGATAATGACATCATTTCATGCAAGATGTAGCTCTGCTGAAATGTTTACATTTATAAATCCATATTTCCTTTGGGGATTTGAATATTTCTGAAGGGCATGTCCAAACAAGAATGTTTTATCCCCAAAGGACCCGGAGTGCAGGCAAAGAATTTTGTTGGATGGGACACCAGTCCACCACAAATCTAAGTAGAGGGTGCAGTTGCCATGCCAGGGGATGATCAGGCATAGTCAGTTGTTTCTGCATGTCAAGTCAGATTTATTTATATAGCGCTTTTTACAACGGAGCAACTTTACAATTTTAGATTATCTTCTAAAATCTAGGGCCAATCCCAAATTGTGCAAGCCTAGGGTGATAGTGGCAAGGAAAAACTCCTTTATGAGGAGGAAACCTTGGGAGGACCAAGACTCAAAAAGGGACCCAACCTCCTTGGGTGGTGTGACTGCATGACGCAGACTGTGGTTGCTTAACAGCACTAGACTGTGGACCAGAAGGTTCAAATCCCACCTCTGCAAAGCTGCTACTGTTGGGTCCATAACCAAGGCCCTTAGCCCACGAATGCTTGGTTTGTAAGATTGTAACTCAACATTTTTAATAGCATAGGCAAATGAATAGAGACATCTCTGATAGCACAGATGTCAGAGACTCTCTGTTTATATTTACATTTAGTTATTTAGCAGACGCCGAACGTACAATGATACAGACTTACAGTCGCAATTGTGAGTTCAATGGAGCTCAAGGACCCAACAGTGGCAGCATGGTAGAGATGGTATTTGAACCCTGGACCTTCTTCTGCCTGGTTTCTTAACTTTGCTCTGGATAAGGGCGTCTGCTCAATGACTAACGTAAACGATGTGTGTTGTGGTTAAAGATTATTTATTACGTTTATCTATTTCAAGGCAACCCTGGTTGTGGTTTGCTACTTTTGTAATAGGCTAAACCAACCTTTAGAGGACAAACTTGACAATTTCACAAGGTTCTGCAATTTTTAAGGTCTATATTTGTAAACATATAGATCGAACAAAAAACGGGAAATTGTTTTGGCGCCTTTCCAGGTGACCTGGTCTTGTTTTTCTACTTTCTTCTACCTTAATTGACTTGTTATTGGTTGGTTAAATGTACAGAAATGTTGTGTGCCAGTTTGTTTCCCGCTGAGCTTGTGTTAAGTGATTTTATATATATGTGTGTCTTTGTTTTTAAAAAATTACACGAGGTTACCATACACAGACTTCGGTCTACGTAGGAACCATAGGCTTGCAGTGTGTTGTTACATCGAAATGTGACCCTCTACGATGGGACGACTGTTTAGTGGTGATAGCAGATTTGTTTACTTTTAAATTATTATAAGTTATTGTAGCAAGACTTGGAGCTGATCTTCTTTAAGAGGTTTAACAGGTTCGTTTAGGATTAAGTGCAATTACGATCCGCTCCTCGTAAACATCAGCACGCCGCAGTTTGATGAGGGCGAGTCTTGTGAATGGCTTCACGCCGCCTTCTTTGAGGATCTGTGTAACTTTATAGCTGATCTGTGAGCGTGGTCCGATCTTATGAGAGTCCACAAATAGGAAGTTATAAACCATGTCCACGTCGTCTTTGGATAAAGAGCTGCAGGAGCGGTTAAGAGAGGCGAGTGCTATTGGGGATCTGGATGAAGTGCGAACTCTGGTTGAGAGCGGTGTCAATATCAACTCCCAAAACGAGATCAATGGATGGTAGGTTTTCAGTTTTTATGCCTTTCTTTGATATTAATCAATTTATCGAGCAGATCTGATCTACAGGTATGTACATTACTCTTGTTTGCCCGGAAGTCTCATCTGCATATTATTTAGCTTGCTAGCTCACTTGCTAAGCTCAGGTGTGTAGTCCTGCGTTAGCAATAAATCCAGGTTTGCATTTAGTTTCCCGTTTTTCTCCTCGGTACGAGAAATGTTGCAGCATACATGCATCACTGTTACACAAGTATGTCCACACACACAACACATAAACAAGCCTGATAACTGTAAACGGTTTATCAACGTAATGCTTATATTGAGAAAGTCCACCCTTTACCTCCAGACTAGCTTTAATCCTTCATGGAACGCAGTCCAAGTCCTGAGTGGTTTGTGGTAGGATGTTTGAACCAGTCCTAGAGAGATGACATCTCTCAAAGATGATCAGATTCACTCCAAAACATCTCATAAAGGCTTGGTAATGTTTAATTCTGGTGAATTGTATGCTTTAATATAAGTCCTGAATGATTTCTGGTGGGACCGTTCTTCACAATCTTTGCAATAAAACTTGGGTTAAAATCTAGTAATTTCAGAGGCCATGGAAAGTTCTAGGCATTCCCCATACTGCTTGTCATTGGTTTTAATCCCTTCTACAAGCAGTCCTACATGTTCTACATGATTTTTGTGGGATGTTGAACCATTCTTTGAGGAAGAAAGTGAACTTCAGTCAGCACTTCAATTTCCCATGAAGGTTCAGCTGTGTTTACATTTAGTGCCATGTATGGTGTTCATCAAACCACTTTTGAATTGTGTTGTAATGTCAGTCCTGAATGGTTTGTGGTGAGACATTGGACGTTTTTTTAAAGATATGATGTTTCACAATCTGTCCTTCTCATAAAGGTTCGGTAATTTTTAAATCTGGAGACTGTGGAAGCCATGGAAACTTTTATTCTCAGTTTTCTCCAAAGCAGTCTTGGGTCATTTGCTTTAAACTTTCTTGGAAACAATCCCCCAAGTCTTGAATGATTTATTTGAGGTATGAAGGGAGATCTACTCCAGTCTGTGCTCCTGAATTTTCAGGTTCTATAATGCTTAAGTGGTGATTGTCAAGGTCATCAAAAGTGTTTGTCAGAACACTTTGGAATAGTATGACTTCATATAAGTCCTGAATGGTATGTGGTGGGATTATTTACTGTTTAAAAATCTTCTTAAGATCTGAAGTGGGTCTTCTTCATAGTCTGCTCTCTAGAATGTCCCTAAAGGTTTTAATAGGTTTAAATCTGGTCAATGATTTGGCCTGGAAAGCACCGATTGTCATTCTGGTGTTCGTCAGACCTCTTTGAATGCCTCCTGAATGGTTTTCAATGAGATGTTAGACCACTCTTCAAGAGTTCATTTCTTTGAGTGGGGCTATAGGTGGACCAGTTTCACACCATGTTCCCCAGAAACTTATAATAATGTTTAAATCTAAAGCTTGACTTTATTCTGGTGTTCATTGAACCAGTCTTGATTAATTTTAGTGTCTGTAATAGCATTTTCGTCCTGCAATATGGAAACATGCCAAAGTATTTGGAGGAAAAACAGCCCCACAAACTCAGAGATCCTCCACAGTACTTAAAACGGACTAATTTTTATACAACAACCCTACTATCCCTCCATCTTACCACTTGAACTTGTTTCTAGTCAGAGTTCCAGTCGTGTGTGTCTCTGTCTGAAACTAGTTTTAGCCGTACTGGCTTTCTGTGACTCACTTCGTATTCTTGTGTAGACAAGCAATTACAGATAGTTCAAACTGAGCCCTTGAAACTCTGCCCTTAAGTAAATGATGTCAGTGATTTGATTACTTTTATGAAGCAATAGATAATGAGCCTTGTGTTTTCTGCCATACTTGGTGTGTTAAGGCATTTTAAAATGGTCATAACAGCATTTATGTTACTGAGCACAGTCCATGTTTGCTTTTGCCAGGTTTTGAGAATTGGTCTAGATTCAGACGAATTAGTCTGCTACGTGCTTGCAGAGTCTTACATGGCCATTTACTGTGCTTCGGGAATCAGTGTTGGGAAACTATGGCATTGAGATGAATTTAGTGGAGTATGTGGTGTAAGAGCTGTTGACCACGGTCTGCTTGTTGTCGTGTAACTAAGTAAATTAAGATAAATGTGTAGACTGGTTTTATTCTGGTGTATGTAACGTACAAAAGTAAGTGGTTCAGCTGGGAAACGCTAAAGTTACAGGTGAACAAATTTAACATTTTATGTCGTGCTTTTATTTTGAGGCAAAATAATGGACATGCCTAAAAATTAGTGTGTTTTTAAAAATGCCAGACTTTTATGTGTATTTCTTCTCTCTTTATTCACTTCTGAACACTACGCACACTCTACAGTGTCTCAGTTTTAACTTTCAACTTTTTTGAATGAAAAGAAGTCACCAGTACCTCTGCAGAAAGCAAACGTACAGCAAAAAAGAGATATGTATGTGTAGGTGTACTAGAGATGCACCAATTGCAATTTTCGTGGATGATTCCGATTGCAGATTTTTATTTATTTATTTTTAAAACAGTGATTCCGATTTTGTTTCTGTCTAAGAATTATGAATTACAGCAAACAGAAACATTTTTGTTCTGCTTTTCTTTTGATGGAAACTTTTTCATTGCTAAAGAAAGATAGCAGGGACGCTCTCGCTAGCTTTAGCTTTTACCTCTTTGCCTTTTTTAGTTTTGTCAAATTCTCTATATTGTGTTGTTGTTCCGAACTTTTTCGGAGATGTTCCTCCACAGCGTATTTTTGCTATGCATGTGTTGGAAACAGCTTGTTCTGAAGAGCATCCACACCAAAGACATGGCTGTGTCCCAAATTAATAGAGGGAGAATTTAGTTGACCAAGTAGCTCTCAGAACACAACTGAAATCTAACACTTCCTCATCATGAACATGCACAACACGGATGTAAATGTGACCGGTACAGAATCGGTTATATCAGACTGATCGGCAGATCATTGGTTAGGGCCAGTCATGCTAAAAATTGTCCCATTCTGTCACCAATTAATTGATCGGTGTGTCTGTAGTCAGTCTATATACAGAGTTAGAAGTGTTATTAAATGTAATGTTGTTTTGTCTCCAGGACGTGCTTACACTGGGCATGCAAGAGGAACCACAAGCACATAGTGGCATATCTTCTGAATTCTGGCGCAGATAAAGAAATTCCCACTGGAAAAGATGAGCTAGCTGCTCAGCTGACATCCAAACCTGAGATCAAAAGACTGCTTGGGGGTATGTTTTTTTTTTTATTTTCTAGCTGATTTCTTACACAAGAATTTGGTTTTGAGTTTTGTTTAAGTTAGAAGTTTGGGACTGGCACAGTGGTTCGAGTTGTCGACGCTGTTTTCACCACTGAACGTGTGACATTCGTAATTCTGCTTCATTGTAAGATGATAGGGCTTGCTAGTGTTGCTGCTTCTAACTGCAACCATTGAGTTCAAATTTACAGATGTTTTTCTGCTCAGCCTCAGATTAAGTCATGTCCACACATTAATCATGTTTTGTTCATAGAGATGAGTCCTTTGTTTCTGAAGTATCTCTCTCCTTCACTATCCTTCCTCTTGGCTCTATTAGCTCTCACAACAAAGCACAAGTGATCTATAAATTATATAACCAAAGCTCAGCTTTACATTTTTGTACCATTACATGGTACATACTATCATACCACCCATGGCTAATGACTTATAAGAGTTAATGGCCACAACTTGTTGGTGAATGTGGTCCATGCAAACTAATAAATCAGTCTTATCTGAGGTTATTCATTAGCCATTGTCCAAATGGATGGCGTACTACTTTTTATAGAAGCTCTTATCAGACAAGTCCCATAAATGGTATCTCAGAAGTCCAATAATCATAAAAAGGTTGGGTAAATGCTGCAAATGTAAACGTAGTAACAATCATAGGCATAATATACTTCTTCACATTGGCCGGTGGATCATGCGTCAACGTCGTCGCCATATTGGTCCAGGCAACTTTTCCTAATTCTCCAAAGATTGTATTGGAAAAATGATGCCTGATTGCCTATTGAGATTCAAAGTACAGTGGTACCTTGGTTCTAGTTGTTAATTTGTTCCAGAAGGCTTGTAAGGAACCGAAACGATTTTTTTCTCGTAAGGTATAATGTTAATTGAATGAATCTGTTCCAGACCCCCAGAAAACCCTCACTGTGTGAGGCATTATATGTATTAATGGAGCTGTATTGTACAGGTGATTGCTGATTTACGCTGGGGTTACGTTCAGACAAATCCATCATAAGTTAAATGTAACATGAACCGGGAAGAGTAATGGATTGAAAGTGAAAAGTAAAAGCAACACACTTACTCTGTTGGTGAACTCAGGGCACTAGCATAGCTGCAGCCTGTGTTCTGGAGCATTCAGTTCGTGTTTTCCTTTCGGTTTTCTCTTATTACTAACCTTTTTCGGACCCATGGAGACTTATTTTCAATAGGAATACAGTACTGTAGGTTTAAAAATAAAGAAAGACATGACAAACACAGTGGAAATCTTCTCTGAGGAAGAGCTGTTGTGAATCTGAATCACTAAGTCACGGTGTACTGAATCGTGAATTGAGTTCACACACAGCGCGACTCGTATAAGTTTAAGTAAGAGTACTGAGCAAACCTTGAGAACTGAAACACACATTTCTAGTCAGAATGTGTTGAGAACCGAATTCAGCGAATTCCAAGCTGATTGATACCACTATTCTTTAGATCCAAGAAATAAACAGCCAAAGTGTTGTCTAACTATCGCTATTGACAAAATCCCTGCAAATATATAGAGATATCTTTTTGGTCAATATCACACACCCTAGTAGCTTCACCTTAACTTGGGTTTTCCCAGTATCAGATTCCGTTGTAGCATGTCTTGTAGCAGTCTACACCTTGTTTGAATGATTGTCAAATACAGATCATCCCATTACCGTATGTTTGAATCTTTCTTCAGTGGAGGTGGAGGATGAGCCAGAGGTGAAGGAATCCGAGCTGCCTATCATTCCAAACTATCTGTCTAACCCGCCCTTCCTGTACAACAAGACGAAAAAGAGTGACATGAGCATAGCGAGACACGTTTCTCAGAACGGCACCAGCGAGCACTTGGACGGTGTGGACGCCGAGCCTGCCACCCTGTCCCCCACGCAGGAGCAGCAACAACCACAACAGCGCCTTCACTCAGACAGCCAAAGCCAGCAAGCAATGCCTTATGTGTCTGTCGTGGAGTCGAACAGCATCGTGTCAAACCAGATGGTAAACGGGGCCTTGTCCATGGAGGTGACTCCTGAGATGCACCATAGCAACCATAATGAATACTCCCACAATCACACTGTCGCCCAGAATGGTCCGGTTTGCCCCCAGCTTCCATCTGCAAGTCCAGGCGCCAACCCCACGGTTACCCGGCAACAGTCTTTCCCCCAGCAAATAAACTGCTCGCAGTCTGGAGGATCCATGCCTGCCTTCCAGCCCTTCTTCTTCACCAGTACCTTCCCTATGAATGTGCGGGGTAAGTGAGCAGACCCCAGTGAAAACTTTATTAGCAAAACCTACTCGATCGGTTCGTCACTCATTAATACTAGTTGCTTGAATGCCCACAATCGATATTTCTTTTGCCCACATAATTTTCCTCAGATTTTAGTCTGTAACTATATACTTAAGCATTGGTTGCAGGCACAAGCCGACGAGGCGAGTGCCATAGATAATCACAGCCTTGATGCCTTATTTGTGAGAAAAAACACAACCAAGAGTGTTCTCTTGATTTATACATCAGTTTTAACAACAACTCAAATAATAATGTACTTTAATACTGATGATGCCTTCCTCCAAAAAGTAGGTCATCAACAATTGAGTTACACAACAGAATACATATCTGGTAAGTGGTTCATCTGGTTTCTCTCTATCTTGTTCTCTCTTTTATCAGAACTGGTACTAAAGGTGGCCATCCAAAAACCCCACATGCCAGAGAAAACGATTTTATCGAGGTGGAGCTGGACATGGACAGGCAGGAGCTGACCTACCGGGCACTTCTGCGTGTGTGTTGCCGGGAGCTGGACATAAGTGCTGAGCATGTTGGAGAAAATCCGCAAGCTCCCCAAAACACTATGCATCAGAAAGGTGTGTGTTGTCAGAGATACTTTGTAGATGCCTCAAATGGGTGTGTGTGAGAAGTTGATATTCACAGGGTTTAACAAAAGAGAAGTCATTTTTCTGTAATGTTCACCCCATTCACATCTGCATTTGTGCTCATGTCTTTAGAGAGGCCTCTAGAGTCAGATAAAATGTAATGTTGCCATTCCTGGTTCACTACACTCAGGAACGTTTTGGCACAGAGGGATTTACCAAGCGATTTAGTGTTTCATTTACATTTATGTCATTTAGCAGACAGTTTATCCAGTCTTACAAGGTCCAAGCAATCGTGTGTTAAAGGACTTGCTCAAGGACCCAACAGTGGCAGCTTGGCTGAGGTGGGATTTGAACCCTGGATCTTCTGGTCCAGAGTCCAGTACCTTACCCGCTAGGCTACCACAGTTCAAGTGTTAGTTGGTCCCATTTTTTTCTGCAAACACTGGTTGTATTCTGAAATATAATCATTTATTTTTTATTTTAAGCTCTAAATTGCACCCGTCCCAACTTTGTATGGAATGTTGCAGGCCTGAAATGCAGGAATGGATGTTTATTTACAAATTAAATGACGTTGACCAGAAAAATACATGAAATATCTCAGGTTCATACTGTCTGCAGTGAAATAAAAGTCAAACTAAATGTAAGAAACACGTTGTTGTTTTTTTAATAGACATTTTCCATATTGTCCAACTTTTTCTAATTTTGGGGTTATACACCGTCATAACGCCTAGTTCTGGCGAGTGCCGGTGCAGAAACTGGTAACATCATTCACTAGGTGGTTTAAAGGAAAAAAATATTAATGCATTCTCTCATTTCATTGTGGCAGGACAAAGACGTGGCACGGCTTCAGGACTTCCAGGAGCTGGAGGTGGTTCTGGAGAAAGCGGAGGGCTTGTCCTTGTTCTCCGGAGGCCCTGGAGGACTGACGGATAGACCCTGCTACAATATGAAGGCCTCTCGACTGACCTATTAGCTAGATGCATATGGGACTTGAATCATACCCCGGTTCCATCTGCAGTCGGATGCCATGTTTTCTTTTCCTGCTCAGTCTGTTAACCATAAGCCTTTTTGGTCCGGGCCTGTTCGGAAGCTCCACGAGGCTTTCCACTCTAAAGGCCTTTTCACACCGAGTACGATTTTTACGCAAGAAAAAAAACGGATGCGATTTTTAACGTAGTGGGACTTTGACACCAAGTCCGATGCGTGGTTTTTTTTTTTTTTTGTGTCTAAACCCTCTGAAAACTTTTTGTGCAGAGATTAGTGCAGGAACTTATAGTTTGTCTTTTTGTGGGCATGAACAGATTAGTATGCACTTAGATAAACAAGAACAGGCTCCATAAAGTCACTGTGAGGTTTTAATCATCCTTTCCCCCTCCTTTCAGTTATATTCCGCCAGATGTTTTCTTAAATAACCACGTTTTTATAGTCGGTGTGTTTTGCTTGTCATATAAGCTCTTGTGCTCTGCTACTAGCAGGATGAGCGGTTCTGCCCGGCAACCGAGCTCTGATTGGTCAACACGCATCCAAACAACGCAGAAATTAGAACAGCCTCCGATTGAAGAATTTTACAGCGTCGCAGTCCGTAAATTTTGGACTCGATATACGTGTGTTCTTTTTCAAAACTTGACGTGTGGGTTTTTCTTCGTCCGTAACAATCAGACTCCCTGAAAAGGCCTTAACGCTGGTATGTTTTGTGATGAAGTCTAGAACCAGAGGTCCTTCATGGTCTTTTAGAAGCCACTGTTTTTTTGAATATTTAAATACTTTCCTCATGCGCCATATTCAAAGTCACCTCGCAACCTGTTGGCCGTCAGATCTAGCTCGATGCTGTTTGCCACTGTGTGGTTTAGAGCACAGTTCACAGGGGGACAAATGACCTGTACCAGCACTTCTTTATTAATATTAATACGTTCACCTTCTACAGGCATTCTTTTCCAACTCAAGGCTAATTTCTTTTACACTGACAAAGCACACAAGATATTAGTTTGAACTCTAACATCGTTATGGTTTGGCATAAACTGGAGCAGCTTCTATGCGGCACGGTGGTACAGTGGTTAGCACTGTTGCCTCACAGCTCTGAGATCCCCGGTTCGATCCTGACCCTGGGCTTCACCTGTGTGGAGTTTGCATGTTCTTCCCGTGTTCACGTGGGTTTCCTCGTACATACCAAAGACATGCATGTTAGGTTAATTGGTGTTTCCAAAGTGCCCCTTGGTGTGTGAGTGAGTGTATCTGCCCTGCCCTGTCTAGGGTTGTTTCTGCCTTGCCCCCTGTGTCGCCAGCTAAGCACCGACTCTCCCACGACCCTGACTAAGACAATGAATGAATGAATGGAGCAGCTTCTAGTGGAAGCCTAACAGATCTTTGTTGTTTTGTCATTGTGTACTTGCCAGACAATTCTCTTTGCGGAGATAAGGAGGGAAGCGCTTACAATTCGTAGGGCTTTATTTTATTTTATTTTTTGTTTTTACTTACTGCTGTTGCTACTCCTTCAGTCAACCAAAAACAACTAAACTTGTAGGACACAACTGTTAAAAATCCTCATGATCTTGTATTCGTTCCTTCTGCACTAAATAATGTAGCAAACCTTGCTTCTATTTTATTAAAACTCATTTTTGAGGGGTGAACTGTAGGGATTAAGGATTGATTAATGCGAGCTTCTATGAACATAAACTTTTTATGTAAGGTTACTCACCATAATAAGAAAGACAAAGTTGCTACAAGTATGGTGGGTTTGGGGTTTTTTTTGTCCCCCAACTTGCCTCCACAATGTGCACCGACCCCTCCTCAGCCCCAACAGGCAAGTCTACGGTGAGAGGAAGCTTCACCTTTGCCAGTGCCCCTGATGCCTGATTGCTCATCTGACCTTTTTTCCTTAGACATGGCCAATTGTGTCTGTGCAGCATCCAGCCAGGCCAGGAGGCTCCACCCAGACTCATGTCTCCATGCAATGCTTTTGAGCGGTGCACCACCCAAATGCCCATACGTGTGGTTATCATAGGTAATTGTTTTAATATTTATTTATTTGGGGGGGGTTTGCTGCTGCTGCAACTCTTACAGCGTCTGGGCTCCACTTTTAGTTCTTGATGTGCAATACTTTTCATTTTGTTTAAATAAAAGTTGCATACAGCTTAAGAAACCACACCGCACATACAGAGAACCATAGTCCTTCATTTCTACATGGCAAAAGGTTTGGCTCTCCAGGTCACATTCTGATTTGTTGATTGTTTTTAATGAAAAGACCTTAACCTTAATTAGTTTATTGCCAAAATGTCTTAAAACGTTGCGGGTAAAATATGGAATGGCACGTGCAATTATTTGGGGGCCTTTTCAGATGATCCACTACAATCTCAGAAACTGACTTGTTAATGATTAAGGGTAAGTTAGATCCCTGCAACCAAAACATGTCCTTTGAAAAGCGCTGCCCATGTGTTTCTGTTTGCCGTATACGAGTCATTTCCACAAACATGTTTGGTTCTATAAATTGTGAACTGTAATCTACTCATAAAGTCATAGATACAGTACAGATGTTAAGTTGGAGATCCTTTGCCCATCTTTGCTTCTCGAAGACACCTGTTTTACCTCGTTGCTAGCCCTAAATTGACCCATGCCAACTTGTTTGGAATGTGTTGCAGGCCTGAAATGCAAGAATGGATGTTTATTAACAAATGAAATGAAGCTGACCAGACAACACATGAAGTATCTTGGGTTCATACTGTCTGAAACAAACTGGAAGTCAAAGTAAATATAAGGAACACTGCTTCTTTTTTCTTCCATTGGGAGATTTGAGGTTGTACTTGGCTCAGAATAGGTCTTTTAGCAACCCCATAATAATAACATACTAAAGCGTTCACACTTAGTCACAAATATACTGTGATCTACGCTATGGCTTAAACAATATTTTTCAGTGCTACATGTGGATGTAGAGTGTTATGGGACACAAAATGAATCCAACAGCCTGTATCTGTTGTGTTTCCATTTCTATCCCTGTTACAGCGCTGATATTTCATAGTGCTTGGTTGAGAAAGCTGGACATTGTGTAACTGCTGACGGAAGACGTGTACCAACTGGTCATGTTCTAGAAGATGAATACAGTTTGACTTAATCTATGCACATACAGTCTGATGGTGCATTATTTGGCCATTGTAGAGTTTATTCACAGAAGTGTTCTTGAATGAATATGTACTTTGACCAGCCATTTCATTAGGTACACCTTACTAGTACTGCTTGGACCCACTTCTGCCTTCAGAACTGCTTTAATTCTTCATGGCAGAGATTCAGCATTCCTCAGAGATTTTGGTCCATATTGACGTGATGGCATCACGCAGTCGCTGCAGATTTGTCGGCTACAGTGAACTCATTGCCATTTTCAGTAAGCCAATTTGAGATTTGAACCATGGTGAGTTATCCTGCTGGAAGTAGCCACCAGAAGATGGTATGCTGTGGTTATAAAGGGATGAACATGGTCAGCAATAACACTCAAGTAGGCTGTGGCGTTTAAATGATTACACCACATTGGTATTAAGGGGCCTAAAGTGTGCCAAGAAAATACCACTGTTACACTACCACCAACAACCTTAACTGTTGATACAAGCAAATATTCTCACACTAATTTGGTTACTAGTAATCCGTTCAGAGTACACGTGCACTTGAGCAATCAGATAATGGGAAACTGCCGGGTTTATGACCCAGCAACCAACCAATAGTCTTACAGAAATATGTGATGTAAACTTCAAAATTGAATATTAAATAATCAAATTCTTCGTTTTCTCGAGTATATACTGTGTTTCAGAGTCTCCACAAAGTGTTCGTTAGCCGTTTCGCTGCCTTCCATTTTGTGGCGTCTTTAATTCCGGGGTTGCCAGATCCCTTGACAAAAAAACCTTTCGCAGTCAATGAAAAGAGGCCAAATAAAGCCAGGCCTTTAGAATAGGCAGACCTGGCAACCTCGTGCACATGCACTGACTGAAAAAACACGATTGAAATCGCGTAACGGGTAAAATCCAGGTCTCTATCGGATTTCTTAAACTGATTTTAGATTGGAGTATACATGACTGCTAGAATAATCCGATAACTGCAGAAATCCGAATATGATTAATTAAGTGCGACCCCAAGGCTAACTGGAAGGCTGTTCAAATCTGTTGAACCCATAACCCACAACTGCTCAAAACAAATGTAGGTCAGTCTGGATCAGGGCATCTACTAAATACTGTTCATTTAAATGTAAAATTTCAGTAGGCCTATTATGTTTATTAAGGTTATACTAAATCACAGTGCAGAGTGGGTGCTGTCAGTAAATACTGGTTATCTGATAAGAATCAATTGCTGTTTAGTACAAGGGTGAATCTGCACTAGCAAAAGTAAAAAAAAGCCAGAGGATAGATGAAACCATGTGTATTGGGATGTTTCTGCAATTGTTGCTATTACAGTGGCATGGAGATGATGCCTTTTCCAGCCTTCCCTCCCTTAAGCTTGATTACATCCACAAACCTTAGGGGTGAAAAAAATGGCCTTAGTCAGATTAGGTTCCCCAATGTCTCATGACCTTGATTAGAGGAGAGTAATGCAGATTAGTGTCAAAGCCCCCACAGTTCTCCTTCTCTGTATGTTCAGCAGTAATCCACAAACCATCCACAAAAACTTTGTTGTTTTAGCAATGGTATAATGACCATGTATAACAAATTGTCGAAGACTGAACACAAAACTATCAAACTTGGATTTGCCACTCCTGAATATTCTTTTCCACTGATCTTCATTCCAATCTTTGTGAACTTTAGCATAACTTAGCCTTTTCACCATGTTCCCCTTCTGGAAAAGTGGTTTCTTGGCTGCTATCCCTCCAAAAAGACTATTCCTGATCAAGCTTCTTCAGACTGTAGAAGGGTCAACTTGGCATCCCAATGTAGCTGCCAGATGTGGAAGGGAGGGTCACCTTTTCAGACTGTCTTAAGGTTCTTAAATAAGTAGCACTGTCTGGTTTAGGAGATGCTTTTTAAATGGTTGAGGAAGTGTAATCATTTTGCCAGGGCTAAAGTCATTCACATAGCCTTTGGTTTTAGTTGAATTTCTCAAATGTTTCAGGCATGTGAGGGTGCTGCAGCTCCCCCTAGTGGCGAACAAACTCACAGTCGCTCAGAGTCTTTGAAAATACTACCGTACTCACTCACCCATTTTCCATACTCGCTTCCATACTAATCCAATTCAGGGCCCGAGCATTTTAACAGTAAAATGTTGTTTTGTTCTACTAAAATTAAGAGGGTAAAATGTCAGTTTTGTCCTGCATCGCTGAGCAGAACTACAGGACGCGCCAGGCAAATTCGCTACAGGCACTACATTTCCCATAATGCCCGAGCATCTCTACAAACGCTAGCACACTTTCAGTCAGAACTTTTTTTTCGGTGTTTCTCATGGAGAAATGTACATTCACAAATATATAAAAGAAAGTCATCCACGCTGCAGACAAAGTAATGAGAGCTCATAACTATATGTTTAGTTAATACAATTAATAAAAAGTCGTTAGTGTTAATTTGTTATTAATTTCTCATCTATAGTAACGCCCACTTTGGAGTTCAATCACTTCATCTATTTAGTGTTTAACAGGCTTATTCTTATGTACAGTTGTGCCCATATGACTGAGTGGCAAGCAGAGGGGTACAGCTTTGCCCCTCTAAATTCTCGTGCCCCTGTACGACAAGTAGTCTAGAAACGTCCCTGTCCCCTATGTTTTCCTTTACCCCATATTACTATCACATGACCAAACATTGAGGAGGGGTTGAAGGACAGAGTTTGCAGGATGGGTGCCCAAGCAATAAACAGCCCTGCTTTAAATGGTGCAAATGTATAATTATTTTTCATCAAAGTATGCAATCACTGTGAATTTCTGATATGAAGCACTTCATAGCACTGTCCTAAAGACCCAGTTATAACCCTGTTACATGGGTGTTCCCCCAACTTTTTTTTCCTCCTATTTTGGACATGTCCAATTAATAAGTTTCCCTGTGTTCCACAACACGTTAAGAATCCTTACACAGAGAGAGGAGGTTTGCATGCCAGGGATTGCCTTTAAACACCCATGTCCACCGACTCCTCCTTTTCACTGTTGGATTAACACTGGGAGAATGAGCTCGCATGGAGGAACAAGCTTCTCTCCCCATATCCATCTGCCACCATTTTGCAGTCTATAAGGAGCACAATTACATTGTGGAGATGGTCCCTTGTCCAGCCTTCCCTCCCTTATGACTGATTTGGCCCAGATACCCTAGTGGGTGAATAACATTGCTCTGGTCAGATTAGGTTCTCACACGTCTCATGACCTAGATTAGAGGAGTGTAATGCTTATTAGTTTCATGCCCCCCATGGATCTGCAACTCTGAATGATCAGCAGTAATCCTAACTATTCACAAAAACGTACCGCGTATCACGATAGCAAATTTGCTGGCCATTGTATGAACTTAGCCTTGTATGAACTCATGATCAGATGACTGAAGTTTAATTAAATCAACTAACCCTACAGGTTTAGTTATTCTGGTCAGCTTTGGGCCATGACCTAATGATTTTACAGGATTGTAATGCTGTAAAACATACAGCTTGTGAAGTATGTGGGGGTGGTGCGCAGAGGAGTTTAGCTGCAGTACACACGCACAACATCCAGCTAAAAACAACAATGACCAGCACGAATGCCATCTTGGTCCAAGCTGGTTATGTGTGGGTCTAAGCATGCTGGTTTGGATGGTTGCCAAACATGCCATCATTTTTTATTGATTAAGAATAGCAATTCAAAAGTATGTGCAAAAGGACAAAAAGAGTCTTTAGTCTGCAGCAATTAAAAAAATTAGGAGTTTGAATGCGCCCTCTGGTGTTAACAAATGCAATTGCACCAGATGGCGTAATAATCAGAACGAATGTGACATTGTCAATCTCTGCAATGTCCTTAATGACATTTTTGCATCCCGATGCATTGTTACATTTCTAAAAATAACTAAAGAAACTTTGTTGTGTATCGTCTCCAACCCGTATGACCAAAATGAACAGCATAATGATAATACTGGGCCAAACAGGAGAGTGAACCGTTTGAGTCTATGTTCCCAAAATGTGAGATTAGAGGGGATACGGTCAAAGTCAAGATCTGTCTGAGTGCAGACAAACACACATTCTAAGAGCTCTTTATTGCAGCGGGAGCTCAGCACTACCCTTATCCAATATCTGACACACATTCAATATGGTGTAAGGGTGCAATGTGAGGAATGTCGGCTCTTTTCTTTCCAAGGGTGAAGGGTTGCTAGGGTCTGTAGGCTTAGGGGCCACAGTGCCCGGAACAAAATGGCAGAGTGCTTTTTGTAGCCAGTCTAATCTGACAGCTCGAGCTTGTGCCTCATTGGGGATTTAAAGCTTATTTGTATTAGAGATTTGGAATTTGTACCATTAAAATATTCTGTACTTAAATACGTTCAATATATGAAGCTAAATTCAGTTTTGGGATTCTTCTTTTTGCCCAATCATATCCAGTTTAACCAAGCGTGAGCTGTACCTGATACATCAGTCTTATTTTTTTATTTAAAGATCAAAACTAGTGGTAGCAGGTGTAGCTCCTGCTGGGTTGGAATGAAACCTGTCTGGATTAGGCACCACTGGCATATATGAATTTATTGTGAAGTGGAATTCATCAGAGCTTTTGTAGTGCTCCGCTTTGGGGGTTTTCACCCTCCCGCTCTTTCTCTCTTACTGTATGTTTATGTGTAGAGGTATGTGCATGTGCAGTCACAGTAGGTATCTGAACGAGGTTAAGGACAGGGAATGCTGGGCCTCAGTAACCCAGCATGAGCTGAGCTTGGGAAGAACAGAGCGGTTTTTCATATATTACCCTGAACCCTGTACATAATGGCTAGTTGTGCCTTCAGTATGGACTTTAATTTATAAGAATTCCCTTTGATGTTTTTGAAAACAAAAGTCCTGCATATAAAATATTATTGACCATGTCTACCAACATCTGTTGTCCATGGATGGTGCCAATTCTTGAAATGCAGTTCACACTATAATGGGCCAAGAATCACCCTGAGTTTACAGTGCCTATAGAAAATCATCATATCCTGGAAAAATCCTCACATTATCTAACATCCTGAAATTATATATTATTATTATATCACGCCCCGAAAAGGAAACAAAATTACGTCTAATCCAGCCACCATGCACCAGGCTAACTGGCTCCCACCTTATATCAGTTGTAGTATTTTGGGGTTTTTCCAGAATATAAACATCTAAGTATTGAGGATTCTGCCACTAATAGTGCATGGTGATGGAAAAAGAATTCACTATGGTTGGAAAGAGCTCCGAGATAAAGTTTCAAAGCATTGATATCATTATTAATAATGGTCTGTAATACTGGGGTGTTTCTATTCTGTTGCACCCAGGCACACACAGGATTTAAAGGGACACAGATGTACCCCTCTGCTTGCCAATCAGTTATAGGGACACAACGGTGTATAAAAAATAAGCCTGTTGAACACTAAATAGGTTAAGTGATTTGACACTAAAGTGGGCGTTACTCTTCCATGAATGAGAAATGAAGAACAAATTAACACTATTTTATTAATTCGTTAATTTTCTTATCCGTTTAACCCTAGTCAGGGTCACAGGAAAGCCAGGACACATGGCGCAATGCAGGAACAATCCTGGACAGGGCACCAATCCATCATAGTGAGTTACCTCACAGTTGCGAACACAAGGCGACAAGAAAGTAAGGTAGAAAGTAACTGGTCCCTCTAATGGCCCCAGCGTGCCCCTTTAATCAATTAATAGTGGCAAAAAAGAAAGTTTACAAATACATTAATGATGCTTTGTGGTCATAAATGATTGTTGTTAGATTGTTAATTGTGCCACCAATAAAAAGTATCTTCAGGAAACCAAAATGGACTGATAATCATCTCCTGCAATTCCAGCTACATGAAGGTCATTGCTCGATCCAAGTATCCGAACGAAACAGTGAACAGGTTGCTGATTGGTTGATAGCAGGTAGTTGGTATTGGGTGATTGGGTGTCAACAGCGAGAGGATCCGCCCATTGTACGTCGCTGAAATGAAATATGCGTTTCAAACGCTGCCAGTGACAAGGATCGCTTTGTTGATGGGCGTGTCTTAGCTTTCATTTACTTATTTGAAACGCTGAAAAAACTGGAGAAGTAGAAGAAGGTGAAGAGGTATGTAACAAGCTGCCTAGTTAGGGAGCTTAACTATGAATTAAAATGTTGCACCGACTTGTACTATATACATATAAGCAGTATTAAAACTAAGCATTATGCACATTATTATGCATCTTTGGTATCACTCATTGGTATATACAAAACCAAAACAAAACCTTGTGATCCATCATGGTCATCCATCTTCCACAAGTCAACATGGGTGATACTGAATCTGACTGTTACAAATGGGAGCCAGCAATGGGTGTAATTAAGCCAGCAAAAAATGTTTAACCAACTGGGAAAAATGCACAATCGGGAGGACACTAACTTACACAAGCATGGAGCTTAATGTACAGAACCAAAGGTAACGTAATGTTGGTAAATAACTACAAATTCAAATACCGACATGCTTCTTTTTATTGTTTCTAACTAACTGGCTCAAATCTGCATCAGTCCAAATCTCCCGCCAAACAAATTCCTCAAAACTGGCAGCCCAACATAAGGATTGTTTAGCCTTCGAAAATACTGAACATTTTGGGGCCACAAATAATGTTTCCAGTATGAATCTTATTGTGGGACCAACAAAAATAAACAATGATGTTTGAGGATACCAAACTGTTTCTTCTTTGGCATTTTTGCTTATTGACCTAATGAATCTTGTCTGGCACCTTTATTTTTAAAGGTGTATTGCATATTCGTTATTTATAGCTTATAGATAGGTTTTGATGGAATGCTTTCTATATATTGCAGTCTTCCTATAAATGTTGAGTGTTTCTCTATTTCCCTCTGTCCCTATATGACCAGATGCTCAGCTGAACACTTCAAAGCCATAAAGGCTAATAGTGTGCAAAGAGGCATTTTATTTGACATAATAACCCTTTGTGCTCACACCGCAGGTAGTATGTTTGGACCACATGACCCGTGTGTCCAGTGCTGCTCACACCTGGAGTTCATTTCCATGACCATGTATGGTCAGAAGAATAACCCATATTCTGATTAAATCTAAGTGTTAGTGATTGTGCTGTTTGGGTCATAGCATAATTAAATACCTGCTAGACCATGCCAGAAAGCAGGGAGGTGCATTGATTATGGTTGCTGTCAATCCATCAGAGTGAGTTGTTAATCAGATTAATGTGAGGCTTTACAGCAAGTATAGCAAGTATTGGCATCAGCAGTTTGTGGGTTATGTGAGGAAAGGGTTAAAAAGGCTGGGCGTCTTATATCAGGTAGCCCTCTAGATTAAATGCCAGATGTGTAAATCCAGCTAGAGAAGAACCTCTGTGCGTGACATCTGCTGTAAACCATGGACAGGCTTATAAATCCAGGGGTAGATATGAAGCAGTAGGGTTCGAACCCAGTTTCTCCTAGGACTAGCCTATTAAAGGTGGCGTGGAGCACCGACTTCTCCACTTGGTTCACTCCCTGTGCAGTCCAGCGCGACCGCGTTCAAAGTTCCTCCGACTCTTAGCTCGTGGTTTCGGATCTGCGTTTGGGAAGATAAACTGCAGGTCGCCCTGCGTCTAAACTTCTGGAGATGTGGTGGATGTTGTTTCCGCGATGGATCTGGTTTTTGCTCTGCGTGATGCGCTCGCACCTTGAGCTCAGAGCAATGACTTTGAACAAAGTGGTGTATTCTCACGCAGGAATGTGTCCGAACGAGATGAATCCTAATCTCTGGGTGGATGCCATGAGTACCTGCATGCGGGAGTGCCAATCCGACCAGGTGAGCGCGGTTTGATTGGACGCACATTGCGCTGAACGCATTTCTTCGGTATGCGCTTTTATAATGCATGCAGACCATATAGAGATTTAGTGGGGGGTTAGTTTCGCATCAAATAATCTTTCCTCACGATTTTACTGCATCTTTTAAAGTTTGTTTATTAGTAACTAAAAAACACGTAGACCCAGGCTAGCGAAGGACCAACATGAAGAAACTCCACCTTAACTTTATTCCCGTCCAGAACATGAACGCAACATTGAGCAAATCATTGTGTTACATGGTGTCGCAAGAGCTTACACATGACAATGCCAACGCGTAGTCTCGTGCAAACAAAAAGCTGGGTCTAATTACGTTTTCTAACTGGAAACAAGTTAACACAACCGCTGCACGAAACTTAGAGCTAATATTTCTTCTGCCTGTTATTGAATTTGGACATGGATATAGAGGTGTCTGTGGGGGAGGAAGCATTTACCATGTGCACAAGTGTAATTTGATCGTTTTTATTTGATCCACTCTTGTTTTAAGACTTTTCCGACTTTCCAAGTCATGTAGGTTTGTTCCTACCAAAAAGTCAAAGTCAAAGTCAGATGTATTTGTATAGAGCTTTTTATAATGGAGCATTGTCTCAAAGTAGCTTTACAATTCTTTATTATCTTCTAATCTCAAAGCCCGTAATAAGCAAGCCTAGGGTGACAGTGGCAAGGAAAAACTCCCTAAACGTTATAAAGAAGAAACCTTGAGAGAACCATGACTCAAAAAGGGATGTTATACATAAAACGTACGTGTATAGCAATAGTTTAAATAAAGAGAAGCTAGATAAATATTAATAGAGACACAGGTTGTCCTAATGCATGTCTTTGGATTGTGGGAGGAAACTAGAATACCTGGAGGAAATCCATGCAGACAGAGGGAGAACATGCAAACAGGCATAGTCCAGGCTGTTAATTAAGCCGGGGTTCTCTGGTATGTGATGCGATAGTGCTAACCAGCACCAGCATGCTGCTTCATTAATGGATGAATGAATGAATAATTGCAGCATTGTTGATGGTCATTCTTGTTTTTCCTCCTCACGTAGGACTGCGAGACATTTGAGAAGTGCTGCTTAAATGTGTGCGGCAGTAAAAGCTGCGTGGCCGCCCGCTACATGGACGCCAAAGGGAGTAAAGGGCCGATGGGAATGCCGAAAGAGGCCACTTGTGACAAGTTCATGTGTAACCAGCAGGGCTCTGAGTGTGACATCTGGGATGGGCAGCCAGTGTGCAAGTGCCGCGACCGCTGTGAGCGTGAGCCTCGTTTCACCTGCGCCTCAGACGGAATGACCTACTACAACAAGTGCTACATGGACGCCGAGGCCTGCTCTAAGGGAGTCTCCCTCACCGAGGTCACTTGCCGCTTCCACCTAATGTGGCCGAACACCAGCCCTCTGCCAGAGGAGACAACCATGAACCCTACCACCGTTCAGCTACAGACAACCCCGATGGACATCCAGGCCCCCGTAATGATCAGCAACGTAGCGCACAACTTTGTGTTTGTGGGTGAGACGACAAGCTTCGTGTGCGAAGTGGCTGGCAAACCGAAACCGGAGGTCACCTGGGAGAAACAGGTGGAAGGGAAGGAGAACACGGTCATGCGGCCCAATTTTGTACAAGGTAATATTGTTGTAACTAACGTCGCCCAGCTTGTCATCTACAATGCCCAGCTCCAGGATAGTGGCATCTACAGCTGCACGGCCAAAAACTTGGGTGGATCTGTACAGGCCCACTTCCTGCTGTCAGTCGTCAATAGGGATCAGGGAGGTAGTGATAATGGAGTAAACTCAACACGTCTGCCTCCGGAGGAATGCCTAAAGGCGCCCGATATGGGCGACTGTGGGGAAGAGAGCATCAGTTGGTACTACGAAGCCAAGCGGAACAACTGCTACACCTTTACTTACAGCCAGTGCAACAAGAACAGAAACCACTTTGACACCTACAAGGCATGCATGCTGTCCTGTGGAGCGGAGCTGGCTGCCCCGTGCTCGCTACCGACCGTCCAGGGACCCTGCAAAGCCTATGAGCCACGATGGGCGTACAACCATGTCCTAAAGCAGTGCCAGTCCTTTGTCTACGGTGGTTGTGGCGGCAACGAGAACAACTTTGTGAGTAAAGAAGCCTGCGAGGACATGTGCCCCTTTCCTAAGAACCACAATTGCAAGCTCTGCAAGCCCAAACAGAAGATGGTCACCAGCTTCTGCAAGAGTGACTTTGTGATCTTGGGGCGCATCACAGAGTTGACAGAGGACCAGGACTCGGGCCACGCCCTTATCACGGTAGACGAGATCCTGAAAGATGAGAAGATGGGGTTAAAATTCTTTGGCCAGGAACCCTTGGAGGTAACGCTGCTCAGCATGGACTGGAACTGTCCGTGTCCCAACATCACCAGTGCTGAGGGTCAGCTGATTATCATGGGCGAGGTTCACAACGGGATGGCTGTGCTGCAGCCCGACAGTTTTGTGGGCGGGTCCAGCAGCCGTCGTGTACGCAAGCTCCGCGAACTCATCACCAAGAAAGCGTGCGCCGTTCTTAAGGAGTCTGGTAACACACAGTAGCTCAGAGTGGAACAAAGACCCAAGCTTTGGACTCTTTGGGGCAAGATAAGCCTCTGCGTTATGCTAGAAGTGAGATCGATCCACTGACCTTATTTACGATGCTTATGTCATTATGCTACATTTTCAGCACTGTTCAATGGTTTGAATAACGCAAAGAAATACCTATTTACATGTATGTACTGTACTCTAAATGTAACTCGTCAAGCACTTATTTTGTAAAAACGGCAAAAATCCCTTTTAATACAAGTCAGTTAATTTTTAAATCCAAGCTATAATGGAAAACTAAAATATAAGGGCCATTTAATGACTGTTTTTTCACTTTGATGACCAAGGTCTTAAAAATTATAATAATTATAATAGGAAATAAAAATCTGTCTTCAGATAGACTGTAGCCACTGTAGGTCACTTCAGCAGCTAATCAACGCTGCGGATCCATGAGCAGAGGCGGGAGTTTAAGGATGGAAGTCTGTCATTCGTGTGTGTGTGTGTGTGTGTGTGTGTGTGTGTGTGTCTGACTAACTTACCGGTTGTGTGCTTGCTTGCTTGCTCACATTTGGACTAGAGACTGTTCTAACTCGGTTGATGTGTTTGGAGATGTGTGTTTTTGTGCAAGTTATTTGTGTTTGTGTGTACGACTTTCCGCTACTTCTTTGTATCAATGGTGTTTGTAGGTGCCTGTCCTATTGTAAGTAGTACTCCTTTGTTTGTCCCACCAACTACCTGTATATTCTCTGGTTCACATTCACTCGTTGAGTCTCTGTTTCATCTGGCTGATCTTCCATGTTGTTTGTAATGCTGTCTATCAATGCATTGGCTTCCGTCAAACAAAAGTGTCAGGCCCATCTTTTCAAGGGCTACAGCTTTCCCGTGGATAGGGTCATAACATTTAATATAATTCTTGTGAATTTACATAAATTAAAAATGTGGTCGCATTAGGGATGCCGTGTACATGGTAGCGTTCCGCTCGTGTTTTTAGTGGTATCTCTGACACACTTATGTATCGTTTGCTTGCAGTTTTCTTGTGAAAATACCCTTTATATTTGCATTACAGTAACACAAAAAGACTGTGTAACTACTGTAATGTCTGGTCAACGTCCATTTCGGCCAAGGTCCTATTTCACAGAATGTAATGCGGTCATTAAACGGGGCATACCTGTATAAAACTGACTCGAAATGGTAGCTTCTATGAGAATGATAGTGTTTTCATCACCATATCGATTTAAATGGCATGATCAGGCAACGTCCTTGCACCTTGTAATTGCAGTATATATTTAGCCCACCTAAATCTAAACCTAAATCTTGTTCTTATTTATTGTAGCTAACTTTTTATTCCTGTAACGAATATGGTATTTTACATGCTATGTCCATCTTACATGGCAGTTAGTAACTATTTCTAGTAACCCTAGTAACTATAAATGGACTGTTAATATAACTATTAATTATCAGAATGAATCATGGTCTATGATTGCTTCCGAATGTAAATAACGTATGTAACGCAATTGAAGAAGAAGATGATTAAAAATGTATTCCTCTGACACGATTTACATTTCTTCACTGAGTCCCAGGGAGCGATCCAAAAAGAAAATTGTTAGGCTGCGTGTTTTTTGGAAGGGATCGATTTATGTTGGACCATTTTGCGCCGGATCAGTTTGTTCCCTTCTAATTCCTCCATTGTCGGCCAGCATTGGCCCTTGTACTTGAGCAGGTCACATTCCAGCTGTATGATGGAGGGGGTGAGGGGGAGTTCTCAGGGGACACGGGGGGCAGTCTGATCCATGTGTTTTGTCTGGGTCTGGGGTTCTCTCCTCTCCCGCTGACCTTTCATGTAAGCGCCTGGGCTCTGTTGGCCGAGCACCCCGCTGCCTGACCCTCTCATCTTCCCAGCCCGACTCCAGCCCTGCCGTGACACCGCAGTGGCAGGGAACCTGCTGCACACACACACAGGCACACACACATATGCTGCGTTCTCTCTTAAAGGCAGTGCTTTGAACTCCTGACTTGAGTTGGATGGAAGAGCGAGGGCCAGTACATACTTATTTTCCCCTGGGTGGGCCTCTGATGTCAGCTCCCTCAAGCTGTCCAATGAGGCCCCAGATCCATGACCTTGTAAGAGGCTAATAGAAAGGAGGAAAAAAGAGAAAGGGGTGAAGGAGACAAAGAGTAAGGGAGTTCATTAAAGCTGTTGACAAGTGTCAAGTACAGCAGTTGGGCTCAAGTTCATTTGCCGCTCCTAGCTCATGTCAATAAAGAGAAAGTACTCTACTCTTCACACATACGCTATATAGTCAAACGTTTTTAGACACCTGACCTCTGCTCTTTCAGCAACACTCACTTATAACACATTCAAAATATAAAGCATACATTTCTGGATTCTCTATAGACAAACAGTGGCAGTAGAACGGGTTGTACAGATACCCCTGTGACTCTCAATATGACACACTGGTTTCTGCTTTCAAAAAGTCAGATCATCAACTTTCTGCCCTGCTGTCCAACTTTGATTGAGAACCTTGATCTCAGCTCCATCAAACACCTGGAAAAAGCGCTGGAATGCCAAGAGTGAGCAAAGGCTTAATTTCTAAAAAGAGAAGCTGACCTCACAGTCATGTTCCAACATCCAGTGGAAATCCCTCTTAGAAGAACAAAAGCTGTTGTAGCAGCAGAGGTGGGGGCAAACTCCACATTAATACCCATGTTTTGGATGTAATTTGTTGGTGTGTCCACAGAGTTTTGTCTACATAGTGTATGTGCGGTTTGTATGATCAGATTAGACTCTATAAAAACAGTACACAACTTCACAAACATTCAAACACCACTGCATATCAGAGCAAAATGTTTACTTGCAGTATTTGCTGCACAAGGGGGTCACACCAGTGGCTGAAAACAAAGGTTCACATGCTATGGCCTCTCACAAATATGTAATATAGGACTGTTTTCCTCAATAAATAAATGGACAAGAATAATATTTTTGTTTTATTTATTTAACTGGATTCTCTTTATGTACTCTTAGAACTTGTGTTTGTTCACACAATTCTAAACGGTTCTCAAACTTTCAAACACCACGCCATAGTCTAATGGAAAAATCTGGACACCCCTTGCCAACTGACATGTTACAGAATCAGGATACGTGTTTGAACTCTACATGACACGTTTAAAGAAGAGGTTGTGCCCAACTTTAGCATTGGTTTGTTCATTTGTTAATGGTTGTACTTACAGTATATAGCCAGATGATGGCGATGTGTGATGAGGTTGAACAAGTTCAACTATGGGCAGAGGTAACATGAAGTCCTGCTCAAGAGGGATGTCCTGGATCCAGTCAACCCAATAGCTGAGGTGAGCTTTTCAACTCCATGCAAATAACAAAGAGAATTAGAACATCAGGAACACGTAGTGTGAGCAGAACTGCCAAGACGTTTACATAAGACTATGGCTGCTGTTATGTGTCCCTTGTTATTCATTTGTAATTTAACTAATAAGTTAGCAAGACTGCCTTTACTGAGGTTTACAGCAAATTTGTCGTGTTTACCAAACATTACCAGCAAATGTCAGGCAGTAATGTTGGATTCTTACCAGAAGCAAGCAGTGTTTCAACACTAAAGTTGCCCAATTTTTGTTAAGCAATACTGTTTTATATTATTAGCAAATACTTGGGCTAGTGATGACAGAGGTCATGTTTGCCTCAGAAATGTGCTAATTCCCTTTTCATAGGCTACAAAGTTTAAAGCAGCCAAAAATGTGAATATGTTCAAACAGTAAATAATACCATATACACTGCAGATACAATATTATGTATTTAAGTTATGTTTGTTTGTTTTCTTTAGGTTTGTTTGCTAGCATGTTTTACATTGAAGTGCTAGCCCCACTGACACTGGACACATTTTAGTCAGTGAACTCGAGACTTAACTTATTTTAACGCATTAGTTATTACAATTTAAACACACAACAATTTGATTGCAGTCTAGGTCTGCTAAGCACTGCTAGCTAAGAAACTTAGCCTTAGCCAGGATTAGCTCTAAGTGATTACATTTACTTATGACACTTGTAGCAATATGACATTGTTTTGATTTCACTCAGTTTGATTTATATATGTGCGAAGGCAATGAAGCCTATGTCATTTGGTCTAGAATGCTAGCTATGCTAAGCCCGTCCACTCTAGAACGTGTGAGATGGATGGCCAATAACTGGATCCTCTGCAAGTTGCAATTTATTTACCAAATTGTGTTTGGAGTCATGGAGATATCATATAATTTATGCGTAAACATGTGGACACCTTGGGTACAGTATATGTCTCATATATGTCCAAGAAAAACTTTAAAACACCCTTTCAATCATATCAGTTTCAGGCATGATGCTTTCACTCACCTTCATGAAGCAGTTCCCAGAACTCATTTCCCTTGCAGGTCTGTGGTGACTGTGGTGGTCTAGTGGTTAAGGTAGTGGACTAGCCCAGGAAGTTCAGGGTTCAATTCCCACCTCTGCCAAGGTGCCACTGTTGGGTCCTTGAGCAAGGCCCTTAAAAAGCCCCATGATTGCTTGGATTGTAAGACTGTATTAATTGTATTAAAGTTGCTCTGGATAAGGGCATCTGCTAAATGTTTTTGAATTTGAATGTATAAACTGCCAGGTCTCTGACTCCTGTAGATATATGTATAAGCGTTGCCAGGTATAAATGCACTAAGATGATAAAGTTCTGACACTTTTTGGCTTCTAGATTGCAGAGTAAACCACAGAAACATAAGTAATTTGGGATCGAATAGGACCGTCTGGTCTGTTTGCAGATGGATTTTGCTTTCCTTAAGTATTACATGCTTTGTTCCACTAGGGGGCACCATAGCATTGCTTTTTGTCTTCTAGCATGATCCCGTGTTATCGACGTTATCTTTCAATGACCTGAAGGTCCTTTTGCGATATATTTTACATTCAGGTTCTATATACCGATTTAAATTCTGACTTGCCAGTTTATCTCGTGCAAAGTTATTACATAACCACAAAAATTGCTTGTGTGCAAATTGCCATGTGCAACAGCCATGCGCAACAGCCATGTGGTCATCTTGTCAGTCAATGCTTAGCTCCTTTCTTGCAGGACATGTCTTGTTCAAAAAAGGTCATCTTGCATGCACAGCATGTTTGAGATCAAGTCCTGGCTCGATATGTGCCGGAGCTAGGCATCTAAAGTGAGCTGCTGGAGCGGTAAGCTCCGACAGTTCCGCATGACCAAAGGATAAAGTAGAATCTCTGTGCTGTCTATGTAGTGCACTATCCATTATAGTGCACTACATATCAAATGGGAAGCCATTTCAGCTTAACCACAGGGTTAATTTTAGAATAACAAAGTCTCTATTCAGTGTCATATTCAAGTCCAAACGAAATGCCAAAAAGTACAGGAAGCTACACTTAATTGGCATGGTGAAAAAAAGTACTTTAAAAGTCAGGAGTATGACGGAGGACAAAAGACAGGCTCTGGCTGCACTTTTTAGCCCTTCTCAATGAAGACAAGTCAAATTAGATCTTGACAAGTAGGGGGTCTGCAAATCTGTTTTCTTGTACAGTTTGGTATTACAGATACAAAACATTCCCCATACTGTTACCACCTCCACCAGCTTGGACTGTTAAAAAAAAGGAAGGTTGGGTCCATGGATTCATGCTGTTTGTACCAACTTCTGACCCTACCATCTGCGTGTCTCAGCAGAAATCAAGATTCATCAGGTCCAGCTATATTTATCCGGTATTCAGCTGTTCATTTTTGGTGAGCCTGTGCACATTTCAGCTTCAGTTTTCTGTTCCTTTCTTACAGAACTGAAACCTGATGTAGTCTTCTGCTGTTGTAGCCCGAAGTTCGACAGGTTGTGTGATGCTTTTCTTCTCACCATAGAATTTCTGTCAACTCAAACCAGTCTGGCCATTCTCATAAACAAGGCATTTCTGTCTGCAGAACTTCCACTTACTGGATTTTATTTATTTTTTCTTGTGTACATTCTGAGTAAACCCTAGAGAATGTGTGCATGAAAATCCCAGGAGATCAACAATCATGGCATGGTCAAAATGTCCCTATTGTGATGTTTGATGGTTCCAGTGCCTACAATTACTACTAATGTTGTCCACCATGCTGCTTTTACTACAAGCTCCGGCACCTCATCATTTACAAATTAGCACTTTATCAACCCACAGATTTTTCCTCATATTCAAGGTCGTTCCAAAACATTCGACTTTCAGTTTTTGAAGTAGATTAAGGTTGGTTTTCTAAACTGTTGCTTGTTGTTATTTCAGTATGAGGTTCTTCTCTGACTCTGGGACTTTGGCTCCCCATATTATTTGATATTTAGTAGTATACATAATTCCCTCTAGCTACACTATGTCCAGTACTGCTGGCTTCCACACAACCTGAAATCACCACCTACCACTACCACCATGTTTAACAGCTGTCAACTGTTCTTGAAATTTCCCTTTTCTCCAAACAAACTTTTGGTGATTGTAGCCAGTGTATGTGTGTTTGATTCATCAGCCCAGAGCAATTGATTGCAGAACACATCAGGTCAGTGGCATAGAGGGGGGGGGGGTGGTGCTCATACTCGCACCACCCAACATAACACATCATTTGAGTAGTGTTTTATGTTAAATAAAAGATATAATAAACATCATTCCTTGAAAAACAATTACAAAGAACTGCAGGCCTCACTTGCCTCAGTTAAGGTCAGTGTTCATGCCTCCACCAGAAGAAAGAGACTGGGCAAAAATGGCCTGCATGGCAGAGTTCCAAGACGAAAACCACTGCTGAGCAAAAAGAACATTAAAGCTCGTCTCAATTTTTCCAGAACACATCTTTATGATCCCCAAGACTTTTGCGAAAACATTCTGTGGACTGGCGAGACAAAAGTTGAACTCTTTGGAAGGGGTGTCCCATTACATCTGGTGTAAAAGTAGCACAGCATTTCAGAAAAAGAACATTATAGCAACAGTAAAATATGGTGGTGGTAGTGTGATGGTCTGGGGCTGTTTTGCTCCTTCAGGACCTGGAAGACTTGCTGTGATAAATGGAACTATGAATTCTGCTGTCTACCAAAAAATCGTGAAGAAGAATGCCCGGCCATCTGTTCGTGACCTCAAGCTGAAACGAACTTGGGTTCTGCAGCAGGACAATGATCCAAAACACAAAAGTCCACCTCTGAATGGCTGAGGAAAAACAAAATGAAGACTTTGGACTCTTTAAGAAAGACTATTTAGAAAATCTGCAAACTGAAATTTGCTCGAGACGTCACATAGTCAGTTCGATGATTAGGATATATGTTAATAGACAGCATATTATCACTGGCATTGAGCCTCTGACTGTGGTTGCAGACATGAAACATGAGATAATACAGAAGATATTCTCACGATGGTCACGATGCATTTACTGGGATGTGGCCACTGAAAAAAATAACGTTGTTCCTGATTTTTGTGTGTGTGTGTGTTTATTTTGTATGTCTAAAGCAAACTAATGTCTGATCCTGTACTTGTTCTGCCATTGTGAGCCTGCATAAAATATGGAGATGTCAGAACGCCTACAACCTGCCCCACACCTGCTCTCTGCTCTTTTAGGAGGCACGGCACATATGGGTGTTGAACTCTGCGCCGTTGTTCAGTGACCTTCGCGGCCAGTGAGAGTCTGCAGGCTTGTCAAACCTGGGTCCCATAATTACTTATTGCTCGTAGCAGGTGGGGGGAAATGGAAGGACACGCACAGCATAATAACTAGAGTGAAGTAGAATGGAAACAGGACTAATTTAGTGAATAGTCAACATCATGAATCATCTGCTATATTGATCCTGAAGTCAGGATCAATAAGGCAGATACAGGATGGGAAAGCCACACAGATATCAGCTTCACCCTTTATGAATTCCCATGTCTGATGTGATCACAGTACGGAACAATCCTGTGTTCTATATTATGTATGACGTCAGTGTGTGGCATGCACGTTTGACTTTATATTATCATCAGAATGCCGATCGGAATGCAGACCAAACCATGTCCACATGCTCTCGAAAGAGCGCTGGTAAATATAGATCCACAGTGCGAACCAAAACACGTTATGTGTGTGCGCGTGTGTGACTGAGCGATCATCGGACGCTTCTTTGGACGCGGAGTGCAATGCCAAAAAGAGTGCAACCACTCTCAGTAGGGATCACCGTCATAAGCACTGCAGCAGATGGCTTGGTAAATCAGCCTGAGTGTGCTGCACTGGCTATGAATCATCCCAGAGCTTCTGCTGCTGCTGCTAGATGTACTCGACTTTGCGTGCTGATCCTGCACCAGCATGTCCCGGCCACACAGATTAACGTAGATGCTTTAAAAGTGCCCCAAATAAGACGTGTAAAATGATTATAGATGCCTAATGATGGTGCGTTGTGGCCCATTTTAACCTTAGTTAAATAGTTCTCTGGAGAACAATGAAATGGACAAGGGCAGCAGAAAGGATATTTACAGTAGATACAAAGAGGGAGGCAGAGAGCGAGAGAGAAGGCACTTTACCATCTCTTGGTGCTCAGCACTGTAGAGCAACAGGACAAGGTGTTCCTGAAATTGAAGAGAAACAAAGGCATTTAAATTGATTGATAGAGCTGTTAGGAACCGTTCTGCATGAGGATTGAACTGGAGCAAACTCTGGGAAAAGATTCTGTCACTATAGCATGTTTGCTGCCCTGGCATTTCAGTGCATATTTCTCCAATCTTTGTTTAAAGAAAATTAAAGAAACACTTATATACACATACACTCAAGTCAATGCCAATTTAGCATAAACAAATAACCTAACACACATGTTTTTGGACTGGAGTACCCAGAGTAAAACCACATAGACATGGGGAGGACATGCAGACTCCACACAGAAAGGACCCAGGCCACTCCACCCTGGGATTGAACCTAGGACCTTTATGTTGTGAGGCAACGGTGCTACCAAGCTGCCCAAAGAAAGAATGAAGGACATGGGTAAAATGATTGGAATGAGAGAAGAGGCAGAGGGATGGTTTTGGCTTATTTGACATATAGGACACTGGTGTAACAGTTCCCCAAATCATACCATATCTGTATTTTTGGTAGCTATAAATACAAACCTCTCATTCTGCTATTTAAGGTCTGTGCTTATATTCAATTGGAATTCAAACTAAGCTAACCTAAAAAAAAAACAAGAGTCACTATGTGGGTGCAGTTCTACTTCAGAGGCTTGGTCGAGTGGGACTGCCATGCTGCCCCAACTCTCAATTATTGGGAAAGATTGATGAATTGGGATATGGGAATCAAGGCACATGTTGTTTTGTTCATGCTCAAGTTTTACTGGCTCAGAATCAATGCATGTAATATAATCCACAGTACATGTCGGTGGTGTCAGCTCCAGGGGCTCATGCTCCATCCAGACCTATAGTTATTGGCTGTATGTAGTTCTTGGAGTGCAAGTTGTCCTGATGGTTTTCCTTCTCAGTTTCATACCTGTAGATTTATCGGCTCTCTAAAGGCGTATGCTGGTGAGAAAAAGTGAGTGGGTGTGTGAAGCCTGTGATTGACAGGCATTTCCACCTTAAGCCCAGTGTTTCTTGGGTGTGACAAAGCAGTTACTGTAGAGCTTGTAAGTTACTGTAGATGAGTACCATTTCAAGTAAATACAAGTCTAATAAACTCGCCTGGGTGTACTGAAAATCTGTTAAAAGAACTAATGGGAGCTCATCAAATCAGATTTGTGACAACATTACAGCAGCTGAAATTGAAGGCATGACCAGGCTGGCATGAAGCTGTTTACGCATTAATAAATGCATTAGAATCTATGTATCTATAAACAATAATTAGATTGCATCATAGCTCTAAAATGAAGGAAAAGTAACCTGGCATACACTGCATGCTGGCAGGCACCGACGATGCCATTACAGTACAATGCAGGTAGAGGTACACCCTGGATATGGAACAAGTCCATTGCAGGGCCCCTAACTGCTTCACCTTACCTTCATTTAGTTCAAACCCAGGTCCTCAGGAACTGCTATACCAGACCTGCACTGCATGCTGGGAGCCACTGAGGATTACACCAAAGCCTATCCCAGAATTCGTTGGGTGTAGATTGAGGTACACCCTTGACTAGGTAAAAGTCCTTTACAGGGCCCCACCTGCACCACCCAAACTTCATTTGCAATCTGAGCCCAGGGTTCAATTCCAGGTCCTCAGGAACTGCCATACCATACCATATCCACATTAGACCACATCCTCCTGGCCAGGGAGGGTGCCGATGCTACAATCCTTTCCTCAACCCACCTTGGATAGCAAATGCAGTTTTTGTTTATGTACATTTAACACTCTGTTCACGGTGTTCCACATCACCACTGGAAAAGACATTTATGGATTTTTTTTGGATCCTCGAGCAGTGAAGGACAAAGGGAAAGGAAAAAAAAAATATTGAAACTACAGAGAATGATTTGGCAGAATGTCACCTTCCAGTCTTTAAATGGTGGACCACTGGTCATGCTTCTGTTGATTCAAGCCCATATCCGTATTTTTTTGGCTAGCTATAAATACAAACCACTCATTCTGCTATTTAGGGTCTGTGCATATATTCAATTGGAATTCAAACTAAGCTAACCTAAGGAAACTCGAGTCACTGTGTGGGTGCAATTCTACTTCAGAGGCTTGATTGAGTGGGACTGCCATGCTGCCCCAACTCTGAATTATTTTGGAAGACTGATGAATTGTCATACAAATATGAGAATCAAAGCACACATTGCTTTGTTGATACTCAAGTTTTATTGGCTCCGGTTCAATGCATGTAATATAACCCAGAGTATATGAAGTCTAACCTCAACCATAAGCCTAACCCAAAGTAGCATGGTTCTTACTAGTGTCAGTACCTATCATATTTGTAGCATTTGTGGACATAGTGGCTGGGAGATCACTCATTTCATAAAGAAGATACGGATCACAATTTACAGCATCCCATTTTACCCCTTTTATCATGTTTGGAGTCGCAGGTGGTGAAGGTTCTAAAGCCAATCCCAAAATTGACTGCGCACAGGTAGTGGTACACACTGGACAGGGTCGCTACCCATTGCAAGGCCCCTAACTGCACCACCTGACCTTCATGTTGCAATACGATCTCAGGGTTCAAACTCAGGATCTCAGGAACTGCTCTAATCGCAGCTACTCTATATATAAATATTATGAAAATCCAACAGGTCTGTTATTTCTGTTGAGTCTTATAGAAATTACATGTTTTATATTTTTAATATAAATTTTCATGTTTAAATCCTGCTGTTCCTTCTCAAATTCACAGGGGTTGAGCACATATCCACAGAGAGCATAGGGCACTGGTGTAAGTTCATTGCAGCACCTGTTTCAACGTCAGGGGCCTTTGAACTGTGTACTATTGTTCAGTACCTTAACATCTTGGCTACTGCATTGTCAAGCTATGAAAATGTGATTAACATCTTTTAAAAATATCAGTGTTAAAATCTTCTCGCATTGACAGACCTATTACAAATATAATATAATATAATAAACATGATAGTCAAAAGGCTGTTACACAGTACTGTCTTCTCACTTGAGGCCCCACAGCCACTTGAATCACTTCTGGGCAGGAATTATTTACTACACAAAAACAAGCCATGAACCAAAAGGCGAATTGCATAGGATGGTGTCAGCTTCACATCCCCTCACCTTCATTCCTTATCTGAAATGTTCGCAGGATGAAATGTCATAAATTCTGTTTATTTCATAAGAGTGAAATCCTTAATTGAAGGATCCTCTCCCTCCCAAGCCTTCTCTGAAAGATTTGGTATCGTGAATAATTAATGCGTACATTTCAAAACATATATGATGTGTGTATATGGCCTTCTAGAAGTACTGTCAATGTTGCTCCATTTAAATATTCATATCACTCATGCGCTACAGTGTCCCTGTACTCCAAACTTACATTACAGGTTTTGCGAATGATAACTCCAACCTGCTCCTATGCAGCATAACACTACTTTTCTGTTAGTAAGCTCATACCATGCATAACCACAGTTCATTTTGTATGCACCTTGTTTTTTTGAGTATTGTGAAGCAGACATTGTTTTCTCTGACTCAAGGACCTTCGGTCCTGAGACTAACTCTATTGAATTAGTAAGAAGGAGAAACAAAACTAACCAGCAATTCTGTATTTTTTGGCAAGAAACCCTAAAATAGATACAAAAATACATTTGGAATTTTGGGACGCATGAAAATCTGCACAGTTTAAAATAATATCGCTTAGTATTGATTTACACTCATAAAAAAAAAAAAAACCTCACCAATTGAATGAATCTTTATATGTGAGAATGTAATGATGATATACTGTATGTAAGATTAGATTTTGGGGGATTGGATTAGATTGGGGAAAACTGTACAATTAAATGGAGGCTCTAGTTACCCTGTTAAGACGCTTCTAGCCTGAATACATGATGAGATACGGTTGGGCATAGAGAATACTGTATGGTATGTATACCCACAGATGTTGCAGTTGGGCCTGTGGATCCTGCACTCTTGTAGGTTGCTGAAGCTGGCGTCCAAGATTGTCACATTAATTCTCAATTGGTGATAAATCTGGAGACTGGGCAGGCCAAGGATCTATTGAAATCTGGCAGAGGCATTCCTGGGATGTATGTGGGTGAGCATTATCCTGCTGAATACCAGTTGGAAGCCCTGCCATGAGAGGCAGCATATGTGGCCACAGGATGTCCTGCACGTATTGCTGAGCTCTTAGTGTCCCTCGTATCACTACTAGGGGTGACTCACTGTCGTATATCGAGGGCTCTCCAGATCATCAAACCAGCAGCTGGGGCAGTGTGTCGCTTCATAGCAAAGGCAGGATTGAAGTGCTCGTCATGAGACCTCCATAATTGAATCTGACCACCCCTAACAGATCCTGGATTTGTTACTAAAGATGATATGGTGCCGGTTCTTAGCAGTCTAGATTTCATGTTTACAAAACCACTGCAACGAAGATGAGGATGTTGACTGTCAGTGGCAGGACACAATGTCCTAGCCAATGTCTAGCAGTAAATGATCTCTTACCAAGAAGTACACTACCCAAAGGTGGAATTTGAGAGCCTTTTTGTAGGGCAGTGGGGGAAGTTTTACACCGTCTTGTGGCAAGACCCAGTGTCTAATCAGACCACACCTGTAATCATTAACATATCTGCCTTAAACAGAACTGCATGCCGAGATTTGCAGCAATCCGACATTTCTATCTGGGTGATTTATATTTTTTCAGTGAGTATATTCAATTTCTGTGATTATAATTATTTATTTTTGATCAACAAGCTGTTAGTGAATGAATTTGAAGACACAGCTGCAACATAGCTATATAGCTAGCATCACAACATGCACCAGATGTTAGCATAAATACGAGCCTCAAATTAATAGCGCTAATAGTTATGTGAGCGTTATGCTATAGATGGCATGAGGAACAAGTTTTAACCATTTTTACTATATATGTTGGTGTTTATATTGCTAGTTTGTCTGTAAAGACAGTATTTATCCTGCTTATAAAAACAGTACAGGTGCAGCCTCGATGGCTAGTGGGTAGAGACAGCTGCCATAAAAATGGTAGTGTCAGAGACCCTGGGTTTCCAACATGACAGTTTAGTGGTGCATTGACCCCACTCAGGGCCACTCCGTTTTTCTGGTTCTAATGTGGTAAATGTGGATAGGTGTGTCAGAAGGGGGATCCGGGGTTATAACCTGTGACAAATCGAATATGGTCTGCTGTGGCAACTCCCACCAAGAGCAGGCGATTTGATGAAAAAAAAACAACCCAGGCCAGCATTAGCTAGCTGCTTGTCTGATGGCTGCTGGCCAGTATTAGTCTATAAACTGACCAGGGCTGGTTTTATGAATTAAACACTGAAGAGAAACCCTGCTTCAGCACAGACCTCTACAGGTCTTTGGTTTACTGTCATGTTTTTTGCTACATTCATGCTGGTCAAGCTGGTCTTCCAGCATGACACCGGAATTGCCCGGTTTGAACTGCCAATAGATCAGTGCTGGCTAACTGATGCCAACTTGGACCATCATTGACCTAATGCTGATCTGCTCTGTTATATTTAACAGTGCCAAAACTGACAAATAAGGAATACTACAACTTGTAAGCCAGTTGTGGATAATGTCAATCTTTTTTTAAAATGATTTGGGACTGGAGTAGCCTAGTGGTTAAGGTACTGAACCATGGACTAGAAGGTCTAGGGTTCAAATCCCATCTCTGCCAAGCTGCCACTGTTGGGTCCTTAAGCAAGGCTCTTAAACCACATTTGCTTGGATTGTAAGACTGTATCAATTATAAGTGGTTCTGGGTAAAGGGTGTCATAAAGGTAGACTCTCCAAATAATAGCAAATAAATATGAGGTACTGCTCCTACTCTGTGGGACCTCCTGCCTTTTAATCTCAGTTTAACCCCCACTTGAGAAATCTTTTCTAATGTGTAGTTACCATGAAAAGGAACCAATCAATACCATTAATGGTATTGATTGATACCACCAATTGTAAGTACTTAAAGCAATTTTGCAGACCAGTCATGCGGTTTGTTGTAGATGTGGTTGTCTCCTGTGGCAGGGGAAAACTGAAGAGGAAGCAAAAGCTTCTAACTTCTTACGCTGATGTGAAGAGCAAAGTCATGAGGTGGGCATATGGTGATACGTTAAAGATGCACAGCAATATGAAGACTGCCTAAACACCAGTCCTTCTTTCCCAACATGTGTTATGCATATGTACAGTGGTGTGAAAAAGTATTTGCCCCCTTCCTGATTTCCTTTTTTTTTTTTTTGCATGTTTTTTTTGCAACTCTTAAGTGTTTCAGAACATCAATTTAAATATTAATCAAAGACAACACAAGTAAACACAAAATGCAGCAACAACTGCAACCAAGCATTTGCGACAGTTCATCAACTTCATGTCCTTCTAAAACAAAGTCCATAAAGAAAAGGTTTGCCAGCACTGATGGAGCACTTGGCAGGCTTGGACAAAATGAAAGTCATATCCAAAAGCTAGATGACAAACATTATAGTAATATCCATGTTTTATACAAAGTCCACAAACATTTGGACAAACACTGTAGTTGTTCTGTGGGCGAGCAATTGTGATCATATAAACATTGTTGTAAACCTCGAACAGACTAGAGCATGGGTTGGTGGCATGCTTGGCCAGATAATGCTCCCTATATGGCTGTGTCTGCTGATTTATATCCAAAACCACTTTCAAAAAAGGAAGGTTGGCAATTGGCAGCATCCTCTATTGAATTAAGGTGCAAGTACACAATTTCATTAACCTACAAACTGTTACTGAGCCAAAGCACTAAATGTTTAAATGGAAGGGAGCTGCTGGAGGGCTGACAGAACTCTTGCTGCTGGTGTTGTCTTTAAAACATGTCCTTATATTATGCATTTACCAACAGACTGGTCTATTTCAGTGAATCCACATGTAACATATATAAATTGTAC